>VXBC01010540.1:244036-406377 GCA_013399945.1 Ploceus nigricollis
AGTATAAGTGCCATGATAGTTTGTGTTAAACACAGCTTGTAAATTATATAAATCACACTTAAAATCCCTGAACAGATTGATCTTGTTCTGGGAATTTTCCCTGTAGGACACGTATAAACAGATTTAGTTATTACAACTCTGGGTCTATAACATCATCTTACTGAGCAGATCATTGAGAACTACAAAGCAAGAGAGACTCTGAACTGACCCTGAGGTAAACATCTGAGGGTTTCACCTCACTTTCAGCATCATGTTTAAAACACTCAAATTATATGTTGCATTTAAGTTTCTCTGGTAAAGCTAAATGGTTGTACTTAGAGGTCATTTAGCTACTAATAATTCATGATTTACCTAATACAAGATTGAGGAGAAAAGGACTGTCCCACATTACTCCTCTTCCTGAAGTCAGAAATACCACAGGTAGCTGATGATCTCTCTTAGGGTCTACAAGAGTCTCACAAATAATATAGAGTTAAAACTCACATGATCAGGAAAAAAGAGAAAAGTGTTTACAGAAATAGGTTATTTCAAGGTATTGTTGTCCTGTAGCTTAGTTTTAAAAAAATATTACGTTAAAATATCACATAAGTGAGCAATTTCCCAGTCCTTTTCTGACACCTTGGTTGCTACAAGGAGTATTTGGTAGTGTTTTGAAGGTGTTGGGATGCTTAAACAGCATTAGTTTTTGGCTTTATCAGTGCTGCAAGGATGCTAACATTGTCATTTGCGTGGAGTGCCATAAAAATCACTGCAGATGAACCAGAGTAGAGATAAGTAAAAAAAAAAATCTTTATAACAGTGTTATAAAATCAGTAAAAGGCTTTAAAGGTTCCAGTTATGTTAGACAAATTCTAGCTATAGTAGGAAAGCCACCATGTTCGCAAAGCTTTGTTTTCAAGCAGATCATGTAGCCAAAGTGCAAAGGAGAGAGGCACAGCAAGATGGTTGCGAAGGAGGTTGCTGGCTGAAGCAATCCCTCTTCACACCCTGTCCAAGACCTCAGTCAGTGGTACTCCTCTGGAACTATCTTTGCTTTGAATCAAAACTTCAGAATTTCAGAAAAAGTTCTCACTGTAAAAAGTGAAAACAAGCAGAGTCTTTCACTGCAGAGGTGTTTTCTTTGAAAGCAAACTTACTTGATTTAAACACTTTTTCTGTTTTCTTCATAAGCCAGATTGGGTAGAGAAAAATGAACCCATTTGGGACATAAAGCAATAACAGAGCTTTGATCATCACTTAAATTAAAACATGATATTTAACAAATAATGTCTCTTTCCTATGCAAAGGCAACATTTAGTGAATACCTTTTAGCACCATTTAAGCTATTTTCTTTCTGAAATCTATAGAGCTTTTGTGCTGAATTCCAACCTGAGGGCTTCTACCACAGCAATCACTCTTTATTTTACATATGCTCCCCTCAATATTCTCATGGTACAATTTCCATACTGCCTGCAGTTATGTTCTAGAAAACCACACCACACATTTTTATGTCTGGGGGCTAAAAGGCTTTTGGATGGTGGCTCATTCTTGCATATGTATGTACACTATGCACATAGTGAAAGAGCCATTTGAGCTTCTGTGGCTTGTCATTTGTAGAAGTACTGGCTTCTGGGTATAAAAGACTCAGAATTACAGAGATTTGCAGTAGGATGTTACTTAGCAAGTACCTTCACTTTAGTACCCAGCACTAAATATAGGGAACACTACTGGTAAAGTGAGACCTTTCTCCAGGGAGAGATTGCTGTTAAAAATTGTATTAAGATACCATGGCTAAGCATTTCCTAGAAAGAAACTTTATTTTTGCTGACTGCATAATTGTAGTTCTTTGTGGCTCAGGTTGTGGATTTTCAAATTTGCCATGTATTCACATACGTGGTATGAGCCCCTGACCTGCCTTTCCTGCAGAAATTTCAGTTTAAATACAAGTGACCAGTGACCAGTGTGTCCTTATGGCCAAGAAGGCCAATGGGATTCTGGGATGCATTGGAAAAAGCATTGCCAGCAGGTCCAGGGACGTGATCCTGCCCCTCTACTCAGCCCTAGTGAGGCCACACCTGGAATGCTGTGTGCACCTCAGGACAAGAGAGACAGGGAGCTCCTGGAGAGGGTTCAGTGCAAGACAGCAAAGATGATGAAGGGAAGGAAAGTCTGAGGGAGCTGAGCCTGCTTAGCAAGAGAGAACTGAGAGGGGACTTCATCAGTGTCTGCAGGGAGGTGTCAGAGGATGGACCAGGCTCTGCTCAGTGGTGCCAGGGATTAGGACAGGAAGCAACAGTCAGAAACTGATTCCCGGGAAGTTCCACTTGAACATAAGATAAAATTTTACTCTGTGTGTGACTGGGTACTGCAAGAGATTGTCCAGAGAGGGTGTGGGGTCTCCCTCTCTGGAGATATTCCAGAACTGTCTGGACACAATCCTGTGCCTTGTGCTTTAGGACAAGCCTGCATGAGCTCAGAGGCTGAAGCAGATGACCCATTGTGGTCTCTTTCACCTTAATCCATTCTGTGATTCTGTGACAGTGAATCCTGCAAGTTACCCACCCACAGGTGTACTACCTGAATTATTTTTTTCTTGAATTTTATTTATTTAATTGAAGACAATTATTTAAATGATGGCAATTAGTTAAAGGATCATACTTTTCCAATCCCTTTTTGGTCCTAAAATTGGGTGATACCATAATGAGAGATAGAGTCTGTCCTTCCTATTACTTAAATTTGGAGAAATGTTTGACTTGAAGAAAAATTTGGTCATGAATGGACTGAAGTCCTTTCAAGGACAGTATGCCCATATCACCAATTCATATTCTTATCTTTTTCACTTAGGTTTGTTTGTGTAGTTAGTTTGTTAGTGTGATTTTCTCTGGGCATCTATCCAGCCTGTACATGTAGCATTTCTTCAGAACTTTGTATCACTACAAAGACACATTGGATAAATGCAAATTGGATAAATTGATACAGCATAATAATAAACCATCATGAATTAAACAGCAACAACAACAAAAAAGGAAATAGGGTGCTTACATTAGAATAAGATTCACTTATTGTATTTACAAATAAGCTACCACTCCTCTCTTAAACCTTAGTTACTCCCCTTGTTATAGGAAATTCTTGGAGTTTTGATGCTGAAACATTTACACAGTGGCAAATCATTTACAGGCTCTAATTCCATTCCATTCAGCATAAACACAACAGGGGAGAAATCCTGGCTCTGTAGCAGTCAGGGAAGAGGACGTGGGAATTTTAGCACCCTGCAGTCCAGAGTAATTTTGCTGACTTCACTGTAGCAATATTTCACACAGTAATGTTTGCAAATGAAGGTAAATTTTTTGAGTGATGCTGGAAAATGAGGAAACTAAAATGCTTTAAATCACTCTGGTAAAAATTCTTGGTGTTGAAAATAAGTGTTTACTTTAAAAATACATCATCAGAACCTAGTTGTCAGGGGAGGTAAGTACAAAGTTACAGAGAGAGTAGAAAATATTCTAGTAGAAACAATAAGTAGAAATTATAATACTTAAATTATTAATACCTAAATTATTACCTAAGTTAGTTATCTTTGACTATACTGATGATTTAATAGTGTAAGCCACAATGGTGTTAATATTTTTTCCCCAAAAAATTTATAATCTAAATATAGAAACAAATATTACTTGAATGGTAACTGAGGAACTTTGTGTATTTCTGAGTCAGCTTGGTCACTGTTGTATTGAGCTCAGTTATCTCCTATGGACTGCCTGTCTAGGTTAAGTGAAGCTTAAAAGAAAGGGAACAGAAATGTTATAAATGCCTGAGTTATTTCCCCACTTTGTAAATACTTTGTAGCCAGATCATTTTGTTTTCAAAGTCTTTGATTATTTCAATCTGGAAAGTATTTTTCCATGAGGCTGAGTTTTCATGATGTTCCACACGACCAAATTACACTTTATCCTCTGATATGTTGCACTGGCCAAGACTTGATTTATTTATCTTTTCTTTATAACTATCAGTACCAAGTGGCTTTGAGATATATGATTGCTTCTAACAGCATGGGCAAGTATTTCTTCAACTTGAAGAGAGAATAAGTATAACCAGATTCTTTATCTCAACTGCAACATTGGTGCCTGTTGTGTTGGAGTAGCAAAAAACCAGCCTGAGCAGAGCTTGTCTGGTTTTGTGTTCCAGTTACAGGACTGCAGATGTTCATTTATTAACTTGGAAGTAAGTTCTCAACCATTTCCAGATTTCTCCTGAATGAACTAGCAGGTAATATTGGACACTGGTGGAACAAAACAGTGGTGGTGAGAGCAGTAAAATAATGTAATCTGTGACCTGCCTTATGAATTAGATAGAAAAGGCTTGTGCAGCTCAAAATCTTTCTGCCTTTCCATGCATTTCCCTCATTTTTAAGAGGCTTTGCTAGTAGTCAGGTAGCCACCAGAAAATAAGGCCAGCAGACAGTGAGTACCTCAACTTTCTCCATGGCCATAGGGAAGCAGATCTCCTATTTCCTTCTGAAGAGGATCCAAATTTTCTCTACTCTTCCTTTTATCACCACCATTCCTAAAGAAGCTTTTATTTTTTTTTTTTCCTTGACATCCCTGGTCAGATTTTATTTTATACAGGCTTTAGCATTCCCAACGTGATCCCTCACTGCTTGGACAATTTTGAGTTTTGACAGAAAGCCAAAGTATTTTAATATACAAGTGGTTTATTTGTGAACACCTAATAGATATTTTTTATAGGCAAAATCTAATTCTTAGTGGCCTTTATGTTTTATACAGTTCTCCTGATTATTTCTTATGAAACTAACTTCAGAGATGTGGAGATTTCATGCTGAGATGTAAAAAGAATAGCCACTGATGAAGGGTATACTGCAAACAATACTTTTGCCTTATTGGTATTTTATTGCTCACCTGTGTTTATAGAGATTTTTCTGCTTTTCTTCTGAAGTAGTTTGCAAAAGGTCTTACTGTATTGCTCGTCGAGTTAATGGGCTTGCTTAATCATCATGGTTTGGAGAACAACAAAGGAAACTGCATGTGTTCCAATTTATACTGCAAATGGAACAAATATCTTCTGTAAGTATAAAAGGATCATTTCTTTTAAAGAATAAAGCCCTTTGAAACCAATTAATAGTTGACCTACATAGCAATGCACATATCTCCATGTTTTTCTCTCTTTTTTTTGTGGAAGTCATTTTTCAGTAACAGAAAAAGAGTAAATAAGTATGTGTGATCATCCACTTCTACAACAAAGATTTCGAGGTTAAATATTCAAACATTTTTTGCACCATTTCTATAAAATTAAGTGCATTTTATCTTTTTAACCTGCTAAAACAGTAGCTGAAGAAAATAGGCTGCAACAAATCTTTCCCTCCTAACAGTTTCCTTGGTGTCTTTGTGCAGTTTACAATGGCCAGCGAGAACTTGAAAACACACAAACTGATCCTTTCATTCTAAAGATCCAAATCCCCCAAACATTTGTCTAGCTGGAAGCATTTTCACTCTGTGATTCTTCAGCACATAGGCAGGGGAGTTATATGGAGGCTCATGGGGAGCAGCACTGCGCCTGCACAACATTTTGTTTGTTGCAACATCCTTATATCATTACCATCCTTGCTTATAGCTCCTGATGTGTGTCATTACTATTCTTGCTTACAACTCCTGATGTGAGAAAAGAAACTTGGAAATATGAATTATGGATTTAATAAAAACATAGTATGTATACTGGGACAGAAGCAGCGTGTTAAAGGGATAGCAACTGTGCTGGCTGGTTTAGTGGCTGCAAAATCAAGGAAAGCAGAACAAGAGGGGCCTAACATTTTATTGTAAATGGAGAGGTTTTGGCCAACAGGTGTGCTCTGTATGGCTAATTAAAAGAAAGCTCTCTCAGTCTACTCCAAAATGTGGGGGTTTGTGTTGATCTCACTGTGTAAACAACCGCTACTCCTGAGCTGATCATAACAGACTGTACTCATGCTAGAGAAGTCTAATATTAGTCTCTTCCTGAAATTGTTTTTTTTTTTAATTAGAAAATAAATATGTGCTAAAATGTTGAAACCAGGCTTTAGCACTCACATGACAAGGAAAGTAGGTTGATGAACAAAACTATCTGTACTCTACACAGAGACTAAAAGTCTCAAGCATAATGAGGAAAATTAAAGACTGAACAAAATGTCACTCTTCAAAACACTACAGAGGAGAAAGGGCACAGAATAACAGTGGCACATTCCAGAGTTGGTCAGGAATAGAGACTAGAAACTGAAAGTAAAATTCTAAACATCAGAGTCATGAAGTTCTGTGGCATTTGTCCAATATGAAAAGGGGAAGACAGCACTTTGACTACATTCAAAACTGAGGTTATTGCATTTACAGATGAAATTACAGACTTGCCAGAACTGGCAGGTAACTGACCCTAGTGATCTAGTCCTATATATCAATTAGAAAAAAAAAAGTGCTTCTGCTTTCCACCAACAGTCCTTTGATCCAAAATTTATCTCCCTCTGCCTGTTGAACCCTGATTGGGTCTGATTAATGTTTTTGGCACTAAATCCCATCACCATTTTCACAGTATCTTTGTACTGCTTTCAAGCACCTGTTAGATGAGTGACTCAAAAATAAACCTGTTACACAGATCAGAGATGTACAGATGAATGTAATTAAGAAGGCACCTCCATTCAGAAGGGGAAGGAAATTTATGCATTGGCATTAGAGGCTGAACAACCAAATCATTATTTTCAGCGTCGTATGTACAGATATGAAAAATGATATGGCACTTGTACAAGGTAATCCCTAAGTACTGAAATGGTACTGTACAAATCCATACTCTTTGTTCTGCCCATTTGCAGACAGGTGACTACCCACAGAATAAACCAGTGCTTTCTTCTCAGCTTTCCTCTTGTCCTGCTGATAACATTCTTTGTTCAGTAAATGGAGCCATATTTTACAATTAGACTGCAGATTTCCCTTGATTTCAAAGGGATGCAGCACTGCCAGCTTTGTATTTGCATTACATCGCCTTCAAACACAATTTTTGGATCACTGTGCCCTGAGCTTATTTTCACTTTGAACCATTGTCTCCTCATTTACCCTTCCTAATATTATCTGCAAATTATTCATTTGGTATTTTGTGT
Organism: Ploceus nigricollis; assembly: GCA_013399945.1. NCBI lineage: Eukaryota > Metazoa > Chordata > Aves > Passeriformes > Ploceidae > Ploceus > Ploceus nigricollis. The sequence goes on from VXBC01010540.1 coordinate 251,148, forward strand.
TTTATGAAACCATTACTCAGTATCAGTGATTTCTACCTGACCCAACTGCTTTGGCAGACATTTACTGCTCTGTCTCTTTATGACTGTCTTCTACACTGGATTATTATTAAAATTAAATAATAATATTTTCCATTGATATATCAACTACAGGATGCCTACACATGATTTCACCTGTAACAGCTGCAGAGATAAAATGTAATAATTTTTTCACAGACTATAGCAATGCTTTTTAATAGTTCAGGGCATCTGCTTTCAACCTGCAGATTGTTTGATGTTTTTGAGACCCTCAAAAAAGTTAACTGAGAAAAACCAACACATTTTCTAGGCTGATATGCCCTACACAGATATTTGTATATCAACAGTGATGTTTTCTCAGAGGTCCATAAAAGGATCCAGCACCACTGGTTTAACAAGAAAAGTGAAAAGGAAAGACTCATCAAGTAGTAACTGAAAGAATGTCCTTACATAGACAATGAAAATTAAATAAAATTTCAGTGAGTACTAAACCTGCTCTGTGAGGAAGCCATAAAGGATCTCTGAAGGCTGAGCTGTTCTAAAAATTCCATTTAAATTTCTTCCAGAAGCCTGTGCCACAGTAGAAATATGCTTCATAGTACCTTTCTTTGCCAGCATGAATTCCTGTACGCCAAGACAAAGTCATTTTGGATTATCTCCCTAAAATTTCTTCCAAAAGTAGGGATCAGCTGGAAGGTTTTTTAAAAAAAAAACAACAGAGAGAAGTTTTTACACTCTTGCCCTGTGCAATAGCTGTTTTAGTTAAAGTTTGTGCCACATAAACCATTGAAACATATGTGTAAACCATTAACTGCTGCAAGTTTAATTCTGCAAACTCCTACCTCCTTCTAAACTAAGATGTTAACCCATGTCACATAGTCTCCACTCTTCCATTCTGAGGTGGTTCATGGGAGAGTATGGAAGTGATAGGTTGGACACAGAGATTCTTCATCCAAGATAGTTCAGGACACAAAATTTGCCACACTTGTTTTAGACTCACCATTCCAGAGGGAGAGATCACAACACAATGCTTACTTGATTTTGGAAATCTGACCTCCTTTTTACAACTTCCCATTTCCCTTCTGTTTGCAAATGTAGGAAGACATTAAAGTATGTCTTTCCAGCAGCAAGTGACAAAAAACCTCAATAGGGCCTATGTTCAAACTATTAGTGCTCTTACAACTTGGCCTTCTTCAAAATCACTCAGGGAAAAAGCTGCTGCTGAATACACTGAATCTGGTGCATTTCAATAAAAACCACCAAGACCTTCAAGTGCAGATGAGCTATTTTGATGAATGTTTCCTTAAAAATGTGAGGGAAAAAAAAATCTCAGAGGGAAAAATCAGCATCATGTGTTGTGGCTGTTGCTATGGTAACTATACTTTTTGCTTTTATTCAATAACAGTGTGAACTAGCTCTAAAGCCTGTGCAGCAACATGACCTACTGAAGACTAAATTACTAGGGTTCTACATACTTATACACATTTTCTTTTTCCTTACATTTTGCCCAAGAATAAACGGATTTTAGCATAAAACTAAAGATTCTGATCAGCTGAATTCTTTGTACTACTTGCTGTGCCTCCCACTTTGTCGTTCATAAAAATAAGAAGGAGGCAGTTTTGGAAAAGTAGAGGGGTCTTCACCAATCCAAAAGTTTATTTTATTTTTTTTTCTTTCCTTTTCTTGGCTTTTTTTAATAAGTAGGGAAAGCTTGATTTTCCAGCATAGCAAAATTCCCTTGCATTCAGTTGTATTTTGCTTTAAGATTTAAAAAAATTATCCAGACTGAAGCACTGCAAGATGCATAATGACATTTTCTCAAATGTTGACTAGCAAACAATTTTTAAAATATATTATTTGTTTCACAGTAACACATATAATCTCCACTTGATACTGGCTCCATTGAAGACTGGGCACACACAGAGAAAAGAAGAGCTTCTAGAAAAAAACTGCATTGCATAACTTGGAAACTTTTTTTTATCTGCTAATCATTCAGAAGCTAGAGGAAGGGAGGAGAATGGCAGTGCAGCAACTGAGATACAGGTGCTCACATAAACATGAAACTTAAAAACCCAAATATCTTATGTATTCTATGTAAAAGGATAAGTAGCTCAAGTTTTGTCAGCAAGGGCTTTCCAGGGATTCCAAGAACTTTGTTTCCATTTTTCCAGCACATTTTTGAGAGGACAAATGAGTACAGATGGGTAATCAAATCTCTGTCTGGGGGAGGAATTAAGCAGGAAGCAGCTTCTGATGCTGACATGGTTAGTCACGTTTGAATCCCAAATTCCTGTAATATGTATTTTCATCCCAGAGCTGACCAAAAAAANCTAGATTAAAAAAAAAAAAAAAAAAAAAAAAAAAAAAAGGCCCACTCAGGAGGGGTTTTCATTTCCTTCCTGCAAACCATTCCTAGAGCCATTCGGAACAATTCCATCTCTCACACCTCTGAAACATTTGATGTGCTTCTGTTGAGCTGCTCCAGTCAAGCCAGGACTACAGCCAATTTTCCCATATTGACCATCATAACACAGAATCTTGGTTTATTGAACATTATTTACGACTATATCATCATGAACTCAGTTGATCAAAAGGATTCTAATACTCAAATCCTCCATATTTTCAAGCCTGGTTCCCTCAGACATCAGTGCTCCAATTGTGTAGTAGATTTCTAAATACTTTTAAGTTTTTTGCTCAAAATAGCTTCTAAAAGAAAATAAGCAGAAAGTGAGTACTGAAGGAAGAGCAGGCATTCTGTTTAGAAGAGAGCAGAGAATCATCTTGGTTACTTGTAGATTTTCCACTAGAAAATCACAGCCCTTCAAAGGCAATTTGAGCACAGATGAATGTACAAGGTACTGTCACAGTAATTTACATTACTACATTTCCTCTGCTTTAATCAATTGCATTGTTTTCTGCATTAAGAAAAAATGCATTTTTCCTTTCTGTTTTCCAATAATTCCTTGATTTAAGGCTCTCATTGCTTCTGCTCTCTGTGATTTGAATTCAGACACTCTGTTGGGAGCAGCAGAGTCCTGTAGGTGGTTTGTGCAGGAGGCACAGTCAAGAATGAAGGTGTAAAATGTAAAGTTGTGTCCCAGTGGCTTGCCTACCTTGCTGCAACAGCTTATAAGGTGATTTGTTAGAGGCAGAATGCTTTACATAAACTATTTCCCCTCCTCTGAGCACCATTAGAGTTTCCCTTCTCTCTATTTTCCACATGCCACTTTCACCACGGCAGAATCTGAGCACCTTCCTGTAGTACATGAGAGAATATGAGCAACATCTGTCGCAGGTGGTTTGCTCTTTATCTCATCTTCTCCCCAGAGAGAGCTCTGTGTGCAGTGGATAGGAATATAAATAATAGATTATTCCTCACTTAGTCAAACCAGGGGAGAAAAAAACAAAAAAAAAAGGTTTTAGAGAGACTGAAATTTGTTTTGTTGTTTTTCCTAAGTGAATTGTTAAAAGGAAAGCCAGTGGCATATGAGACTTTCTACACAGCTTCAGGTGAAACGTTTTGGTTTTGAAGAACAGACAAAAGAAAAGGGAAATGAGAAGTTAGATTCATAAAACTTTGTGGAGAAGACACTGGCAATGCAAAAACCTGTTTGTGCTAAGCAACTTAATGACTATAACAGCCCAGAACATGACATACTCAAGTCACTGCACATCTGGGTTCCAGATGATGCTCATTCATTAATTCACTGTTTAGAAATCCTAATGGGAGGAAGTGAAAGGTCTTTTCCTTGGAGTTTATGGCATTTTCTTAAGACAGGATATCCCTTTTTTTGTGATTTTACAAGGAATGGTTCTTTTGCTTTCCATCCAAAATACTGAGTAATGCATTAAAAAATTTGAAGATGATAAGAATCACAGTTATTCTGTGCATATTTTATGTTGTTCCAGAATTCATATTTAGAAGGAATTATTATGGTTTTAGATAAATACTATTTATCTCCTACCTTTGACTTATTCTCCAGGAGTTCTTGCATTATTGTCATTTTTTTAAAAGCATTTGCTTGCTGGTAAATAATATCTTACACTATTTTTCAAGTTGTATTGTTACCTTATGGTTATTATTATTTTTCAGGCTCTAAATCAAAGAACCTCCTCACAGGGTGACTTCTTCTTAGGAGGGATTTTAATGCCAGAGAGGATCAGGGATGATATAATTAGCACACCTTGGAATTCCATAAGCTGCACTGATTTACACCTCCAGCCAAGTGACACTCTGAAATGCAGGAAATTGCTTCTTACTATCAAAACCAAGGAGCTCTCTGGGCAGTGGAGGTAATGAGACTTTTTTTCTGATGAACTGCCCTGTACCTTTTTCTTTATTCCCTCTTTGACTCAAACACTAACATCTCCAGCTCTGCCCTATATTTCTTGGATATTTCCATGAGCAGCAGGCCAAAGTCAAAGTGAGAGGAAGGCTAAGGCTGGTTGGGAGCTCTTCATGTGCTCATTGCAGTGACCAAACAGAATATTTACCAGCTGAGCCCCTTCTGCTTTTTCCTTACTAATTTGAACCTAGGTCTTCTATTTGATTGCTGAGAGTCACACAAATTTAATTCAAATTTAATTGTCTTTTAAATAACAGTGTCCCTGACAATTTTTGATTGCAAGCAACCATTGTTCTCAAAGTTTGTTGGGGTGAGGCAACCTAACAGTTGGATAAATTCAATTGAATTGTTTTTATTCTTGCATTGAAAAGTAGTCTATAAAGGGAAATTATTTAAACTAAACCACTTCCAAAGTAATCTAGACTTAAAAAATGAGTGTCAGGACGTCAGGTGCATATTTGTGGCACTAGAGGTTATAATTTTTGGGGTTTCATTTTTAAAACATTATTATCACTTGAGCACTCAAAAAAACTGTTAAACTGAGTTTTCTTTCTAACTAGTTTAAAATGACAGGTATGAAAGCACACTGTCTTGATATAGTGAACAAAAACCAAACACCACCACAATGTGCTTCCTTGTATTGATGTTCAGTTTTTAGTTCTTCTGTTAAAAAAATTAGAAAAGAGCGAAAAAGTAAAAAAAAAAGAGGGAAAAAACCACCCAGAAGTTATATCAATATAGCTATCCATAACTATCTTTCAAATTAAGCACAACTCAAATTCTGGCAACTAGATGAATATAGCATTTGTCTTGAATTGGGAAGCAAGCCTACATCATTGTAAATGTATTTCTCTTCTGAAAGAATTCCATTTTCCCCTTTCTAATGTGAATTTAGTGGAACTGTGTCACTCCAGGCTGCTCCCTCAGTCATAAATCTCTCAGGTCACATCTGATTTCTGTTCTCCATTTTCCAGTTCTGTATTTTTCTGCAATTTAATACTAGAAATGTTTTCTCACTTTGCTAAGAAAAAGGATATTTATTTACCAGGAAAAAGTCGGTTGTTGCTGTGTTGCAATCATTAGTAATGCATAGATTTTTGCTCCTCTGACTTAGATGTCTGGAAAGAGAAAGGGTGATGCTGGATGCATCCTGACCATGTCAATCAAAATATGTTTTGATCTCCCTTCTCCCTCTATCTTTCCTTGGGGTTCATGACTGCAGTGCCTCAGAAAAATGGGGAGTTGATTTTATTATTTTCCCTATTTTTTCCCTATGATTACTGCATATTTTTCATGGCAGAGAGACTGTTACTCCAAAACAATAATGTCACAGAAAAAAATTTGACAAAGCAGAATTTTCCTAAAATATTTTTTAACTTTTTTAGCAGCATGTGTATTCCCCTCATAGAGACCTTGTTATTACACAGCAAGTTCTAGGATGTAGAAACAAGGATTATATTCATACTGGGTAACTGAGATGTGTCTGTTGTTAATAAATCTTATTTGAAAATACAGAGCTCCCTAAATCTTTGTGGGTCCAGCATTTGGATATGGCCCTGACTGCTCTCAGATCAACATCTTTAAACTGCTGTGCTAAACCAAATATAAATGACAGTTCCACACTCACAAATACAAGGAGTCTCAAGTGTACCTTTGTTTTTTACCCCCATTTACATTCTGATTACAGAAAAAAATAATTTCCAGTGTTAACATCAAATATCCTCAAGCAGTATAAATCTTAATTACTGTATGCTAGAAGTAGTGCTAACAAACACATGAGACACTTTACAAGGACCAAGTGTGTCCCTATGTACACGTAAAGAATTTCAGCAATTCCTTTCCCATGGTTAACAAGACCTAAATCTGCTTAATGGTGAGTAATCTCTAGGAAGCTATATAACATGAATAATTATTCAGAACTCTTCTTTTTACAGTGTTTTTCCTGAAAACATTCACACTGGATCCAACTTCTGGTGAACTAATGATCCGTGAGTGACACTCGTCATTTAAAATTATTCATAGAACAGCTTGGGCTGAAGTTGTGAGTCTGGATGATCCTGGATGCTGGGAACTCAGGTGCAGAGAAGCTTCAAAACTGTTCAGCAGAAATCCATCACCAGCTCATTTATGCAGGAGAAAGCTTTAAGGGAAAGGCACTTGAAATGTTTTAATCAGAGTTTGTGTTTCTGCAGGCAGAGAATGCAGATAAAACAGCACTGGAAATGAGAGCTGCCCCTCCTCATCTTAACAGCAAAAGTGGCTGAAACATCTTTTGGCTCAACTAAACTTCTTCGAGCCCATCAGCTAGAAATAAATGATAAAACAAGAGTTTCAAATTCCCTTCTAATTATTTCACATTTCTTATGGTTGGGAATGCAATATGCATCTTCTGGATTTGCAGGCAGTAGGACAAGAAAGTGGGAGCAGAAGGCAAAACAGTCAAAACAGTACATACATATATATATTTTAAAGTTTTTAATACTTTTTTATTATTTTTTTAATTTTACTTTGATTTAGAGAAGTAGTGAGAAGCAATATTTTTGTCCTCAGTTAACCTCTTTGGGCCAATAGTGTCTGGTTGCAAGGAAAGACAAACTCTGTTTTATTTTAAGTCTTTTCTGTGCAGTCCAATGGATGTCGATTAATCACCATAAAATATTTGTTCTGTGTTTTTCAGCACCTTAAAAAGAACTAAAGTTCACAAGGACTTTCATAAGAATTCATAAGAATTTTTAGACATTTTAACCTTTATTGGCAGCAGACAGTACACACTTCTCTGCTCCAAAGCTTTTCAACACCTCACTTAAAATAACAAATTGTCCTCTTCTGCTCTGGGATTGCCCAGCCTGCTATGGGGATAAATTGCTCCTTACAATCTGGGGACATTCCTTTTCTTTCTTTGGCCTAATCTACTGCCAATCCTGTCATTATTATTCACTGAAGAAAATGTCACAGCTAATGTACTGTAAGACCATGATTTTAATTCAAAATTACTGTATGGACACTTCTTCTTTACTACAGGCTATATATCCATACACATAAAGTCCTTATCCATACATATAAAAAAAATGGGTTCACTGAAGCTGCTTGGGTACTTACAGAAGAATGTCTTTTCAGGATGAAGTACTCAGAAATATGTTAAATTCTTCCAAATTCCCCTCCAGCACAGCAATGAATTCCTGCCACATGGACAGCCATGGTGGGGCTCCAAGAACAAAAATCAGTTTTGCAGAGACAAAGATCAAGATGTCTTGACTGTGCACATCTAATGCAAACTAGATTTTATATATATTTTTAAAAGTTTGTAATTGTTTTAATGAATCACTGCATCATTATCAGCAGGGAGTCAAAATCAACAGCGGCTAATACTTCAGGAAATTTTGACATTTTGGGAATAAGGTTTATGAAAACAAATGGGAGAAAGCTTCCAAAATATTTCTTTCAGGTTTTGCCCATCCCTATTTGTAATTTGGAACTGGAGAAGCTAAAATTAGGTTTCTATGTTAAAAATCTCAACTAAGCAGACCGATTTAAGGAAGATCCTTAATTTTTTTTTCCCCTGCTCTCAGCTCCCACCAGTCTGAGGGGGAGTTGCCTGCTTAGCAATTCTCAGGGTCAAGTGCTAAGACAAGAAGGTTTCCATTTTGTGAGCAAGCTTAATGCACTTAATCGTGGGTCCATTCTGTATGTCCTGCCCACGAGGGAAAGGAGCCTGCAGAAATCTCTGTCTTCAGCACTTCCTGCAGCAGCTCCTAGGCTAATCCTTAATGGCTTGTCATTTAATACCTGCTCTGCCGGGGGATTTGATGGCCATTACAGCAGCTCTTTGCTTGGTCACCTTGTGGCTCAGCCCGAGCTTTGCACAGCTTGGCAGCTCCATCCCTGCCCGGGAGAGAACCAAGCTCTGCCTGGTCAGGCCTGAGGTAACTCAATAAGGGAGTGAAACACTCTGGTGCACCAGGCTGGATAACCATATGGCTGGGTTTGTATCGCAGCGAGGGCAATCACAATTTCCTCTGTATCATTTCCACCAGAAGATATAATAAATTGGCTTGGGATTGCTCACCTTGAGAAAGTGATCCAAGCTCTCACTTTGTGAGGGAGTGCAAAACTAAGCAAAACTGCAGCTCTGTTTCATTACCAACATTTTGCTCAGCTCTAATATTAAAACATTTCCTTCCTACTTTTATCTTTCAGTTGTCACCTTCTCTAGCAAGGCACCATTTTCTTTCATCAGGGCTTTAGAAACAGTGCCAATTTGTTTCCACCTCCTCTCTGTACAGCTGTGATCTTTAATCCCTGGTATCAATCTCTTTTTCTGTGGTTCCTGCCTCACTCTGTAACCCTTGAAACCTTGGAGCAAATGAGTCTATTTTTGTCTCTGGAGATTTGAGGGCAGATAACACAGTTATTAGAGACATCTTTTTCTTGCTCTGATAATGATGATCTGCCTTCAGTAATTTTTCTGTGTCTAAACTGCCAATGTGGCTGGAGGAACACTGACATGTTTTTCCTGGGTGTGTAGATTGCTACTTTCTCCTTCTCCCCCCCACCCCTTTTTTCTNTTGTCCTTTTTTTTTTTTTTTTTTTTTTTTTTCCTTTTTCTCACTGATATATTTATTTATTACAATTTTTGTTTCATCCAATCCCCTGGTATGACTTATCCATTCATGTGTAATTTATAGCTGTCAACATTTACAGTAGGCTGCTCAAATTTATTGCTGACCACTGATACGGCTATAATTTCATTTTGGTCAAATACCTTAATCTCTCCCACATTCCCACCGTGTATTTCTTATGCCAGTGCCCCAGGAAAGAAATCCCCACTGCAGCATTTGTGCAGCTTTCCTGGACTGTGGCACAGAGACAGAGAATGAGTTTGGACACTCTGGGAATGACCTATTATCCTTTTCTTCCTCACAGGAACATAGCTGGGCATGAACTGAGGAAAGAGAAGGTGTTTCAGGTAATGATAACCCCAAAATTTATAATGCCAGAGGATGAAAACCACATTTGTAAAACCCTGCAGGCAACTCCTGCAATCTGAGGGACGTGAGGCATGTGATGTGATGGATGGAATGCACGTGATCCATGAGGTCCAAGTGGAAATCTTCACTTAATATCCAAACTGCAGCACCATGAATTATCTTCAGCTTTGGAGGCTGAGCTTTGGCTTGCACTTTCTTGCCCACTGATGACAGAGGTTTTGTTATGAAAAGATAAAAGAAAAAAAAAACAAACCAGAAAATGGGAACTCTTGTGTGATGTAGTTTCCAATACCAGGCCACCAAAAACCTGCCATGTTTCTAATCAAGTTGTCTGCTTAAATATTTTTTTCAGAACTCTGCTTGGTTTTGTTTGTTTTTAATCTTTTTTTTCTGTACATTTTCACGATCATTTGTAACTCTAGATGTCCTTGGCTGAAAAGAAAAACAACTCTTGAAGAACATTTCTTTTCCGAAAAACATGTTCTCAGTTTTCACTCCAAATATGGTTAATTAGAAGTTCACTTTGTACCTTGAAAAAGTAACATTGTTTAGGGTCATATCCTTTAATATCTTTTACTTCTTGTATGTAAAATTAGCACTCACTGGAACAAGAACTTAATGAAACAGTAAGAGCAAATGGTAAATGAGGAAACGGAGTTTGGTTAAAAAGGGAAATTTCAATCAGTCAAAAATTATTGTTAAGAATAAATAAGACATTGGAAGAACCCAGAGAAGCACATTTCTGGAGAAAAGGCTCAATCAGTGCTAACATCTGAGATCTCTTTCCTGGAACAGTCCTTTGATTCCAGAGACAGAAACAGGTGTCTCATAGACTTCACTATTTCTAAGAGAGTTAAAGAACACACAGCATCCTAATATTTTCATGGTGAAGTCACTAAAAATAATTTTATCCTATAATAATGTACCTTTTGTTTTTAATGCCTTTTGTCAGAAGTCAAACTTTGGGTCTTTTAAATTTTTCTTTCCTAACACTCTAAGTCAGAGAAAATGAAATCTTTTTTTTTTCCTCACTCTTTTGCTTATGTCCAATAACTCTTTCAACAATGACTCTTCACTCAACGTTTGGCTGGGAGTAGAATTTTAATTTCCTAATCAGCCTAAGTGAGCCGTGATGTTCAGACTTCATTTTAGTCATCTCAGGAATTTAGTGGGTTAACAACATTTGTGTCTCAGTGGGACGCAAAGCTCCTGACTCACATTATGTAGCACCACAGCTGGATTGCTGCCACTTTATGTTTGCAGCCTTCCTTGACCATGCATCGTCTAAATCCCTGGTTTGCACAAAATTCAGCAGCTAGAATGGCCACTTGCATACATTGGCTTGTCACATGGAGGTGGAGGAAGCTGCACAGGCTTCCTATCAAATGCATAATTACTTTTACAGTACTTGTATACTCTTCAAAACTTGTTTTCATCTCCACTTACCTCTCTGAGCAGCTGATCAGTCACTGTCCTCGTAACTGAGACTTGTACTTGCCCTTTCTTAAAGGTTTGATTTCTTTTTTTTTTTTTTTTAATTAAGCTGCTTCCTATAAGAGCTATAAGAAAAAAAAATTTTGAGCTTTTTGGGTGGTTTATTTTGGATGCCTTGTCTTGACTTCTCTAGCAGAATTTCTGTTTAATTGTAATGTAGTTTAAGTGTATAATGCCATGTGTTGCTTCTGCATGAAGTGTGCTATATAAATGTAAATCAGCTAATTAATTCATAACAACAAGTATTATAGCAACACATTGACTGTCATGCTCTGCAGTTTTCCAGTTGAACACTGTGTATATGCTTTGTTAGTAGAGGAATTGCAAGCAGGAGGGTTAATAATTTTAAATCTAAATAGTCTTGGCTGTTTTTACAGCCAACACAATTGCCTATCTGGAGTCTGTACAGATAAAGTGGCCAAAGTTTCTACTCTCAGCCCTGGTTCATTGAATCATATAAAGGTTTGGGTTGAAAGGGACCTAAAAGATCATCTCTTTCAACCCCCGTGCCATGGGCAGGGACAAAGTTGATGACATTCAGTGTGAATGTGGGAGAAATCACCTATTTGGATGCTTTCATACATCACCTGTTTATGAAATGTGGTAAACAACTCATTTTCTTCTCTGAAAGGTACCCAGAGAGACCTATGGATAAATTTACTTTTGTTAGTGGAAATACTGAACATGATCTAAATGCTCAATAAATCACTTCTGAGTTCAGCTTTGTCATTCTTTGTAACAGAACGTTACAAAAACTGGCAAAATTAGACTAAAATTACTCCTCTACGTTTCAGATGCTTCTAAATCCAGTTTATCTACAAGATCTAAAATTCTCTGGAGTTATAACAAGCTTTATGTAAGCAGTATCTGACAGATAAAAAACATGCTCCCTTCCAAGACAAGGCTACATGTTGGTAGCTACCAGTGTGGATTACCAATCTTTCTCTATGCTCAGAAATGCAAAAGTTTTATTTAAAACCATTTAATTTTAAGCTACTCACTTTAAAGGCAAAAGATTCCTTGAGTGCTTGCAATTCCATTCATATGCATCCAGTGTACCATGAAATCCATGGGAATGCTGCTGTGTTTGCACTAAGGATCACAGAATCAGAATGGTTTGGGTGGGAAGGGACCTTAAAGCCCACATAGTTCCAAACCCTGGGACACCTTCCACCGTCCCAGGCTGCTCCATGCTCCATCCAACCTGGCCTTGGACACTTCCAGGGATCCAGGGGCAGCCACAGCTTCTCTGGGCAACCTGTGCCAGGGCCTCACCACTCTCACAGTGAAGAATTTCTTCCTGATATCCCAGCTAAACCTACTCTCTTTAGTTTGAAGCCATTTCCCCTTGTTTTGTCATCTCATACTCTTGCAAAAAGTCTCTGTCCATCTTTCCTGTCAGCTCCCTTCTGGCCCTGGAATGCTGCAGTTAGGTCACCCCAAACCTTCTCTTTTCCAGGCTGAACAATCCCAGTTCTCTCAGCCCTTCCTCACAGCAGGGGTGCTCCATCCCTCTGATCACCTTGGTGGCCTCCTCTGGATTTGCTTTAAAAGGTCTCAGTCCTTCCTGTGCTGGGGACCCCCAGGACCCCAGGTGGGATCTCACCAGAGCATTATTGAGGGTATAAATCTGACTGCTCTGAGAAGCACTTCACAGCAGGAGTTTTGTCACTGTCAGAACAGTTCCCTAAAGAGAATTTACAAGTGAGAAACAATTTCTCTTCAACTTCTCAATGGAGAGTGTTGGTTAGTTCTGGAAAAAGAAACAGAGAACAACTGAAGACTTTAAAACCTTGAAGACACTCAGGTTTTAGACAGTTTACAAGGGAAAAAATAATATGCAGACACTTTACACAAAATAAAGCCTCCAAAAATATTGTTCTTTTAGAAAAAGTGAGTGGAAATATTGCCACTAATTTTTATACACTACATCAGGATGTCTGATACAGAAGTAGAATGGTTGGTGCTCAAACATTTTGTCCAATGTATGGATGACTACAGCTTTGTGTAGCAGTTTCTCAAGGTTTCCTCCCTTGTTTCACATCTCTGAGCAAGTGTGCAAAAGCTGAGACCAGAAACTCCCTTCCCTAAAGCAATGAGTGTAACCTGAGAGCAGAAACATCCTTCCTTTCTGAAGCTGAATGCTGGCAGCTGAGTGATGCAGGTTGGCCCTTGCACAGCTGCCAAGTCAGATTTGTCCTGTATCAGCTTCTCACAAACAGCACTGAGCAACTGCAGTGGATTAAGGTACACAAGAGGCACCAGGATCTAGAGAAAAATGTTGAGAGACTAAAGCAGCATTTTCAATTGGAGTTGTTTCTGTCATTTTTCCTCTATTTCACTAACAAAATATGTGTTAAACTGAGCATTGGTCCTTTCAATTCTTGCTAAGTAATATCAGGAGTGACACATAACTCCCCATCACCCCCCCAAACGGTTTATTCTCCAACAGGATTCAGAAACTCATCAGAAAAAAATCCCTCCACTTCCTTTATGCCATCAAAGCTTTCCTCAATTTATCAGAGTTATTAATAACCACTCTCCAGTGTAACTTCGAAATAAGTGACTTTTTAATATGATTATGCTTTCAAGGTCTAACAGTGGATTAAATACTTCTTGTATGTGCAAATGTGCTTATGTATTCACACATATAAATCCACCTGAATGTTATACAGAGAACATACACAGCTATGCATATTTTTCTGAGCCTCACTGTTTCCAGACACCTTTATAAAGCAAAAGCAAATGCTTCCTTCTTAGACACAGACAATTAATGCAGCTAGGAGAGGAGAAAAGAAAAGATCCTAAAAGGCTCAGTTTTGGAGAAAATTTCCAAGTGAAAGATTTAAAAAGACTCAAGAATATAATGTTGAAGTAGCTCTGTAATTATGCAAACCATCATATTTCTTTCTACTCTTTTGTTGCACAGTTAAATTAAATATATGAAGGGTGCAAAAAAACCCCAAACAACAAAACAAAAAACCAGCAAACCAAGAACGATTTACATTGTACGAAGGCAGTTACACACTTCAGATTGCTAAAAACATTATCTTAATTATCCACCTATTATTCTCAGAAGAAAATCATTAGCTTTTTCTTTATGAGAACTGTCAATGCCAGAAATAGTTCATTCCAGAAAACTGGATTTAAAGAAAAATATTCAAAATAACTTATATTTAAGTCACGAATAGTTTGCTTTGAATTTGTTGTTTTTAAGCACCTGCAAATTAAGTTATCCAGAGATAGGAGGACCTTGCTTACAACATCTGTGAATCTCTGGAAAAAGAATGACCCCTTTGGCCCATTATTAGTGATGAGACCCTATGGTTAGGACAGGACTTAATTTGGAGCAAGAAAACAGGAATCTATATCCTCAAACAGAGGAGTTATCCATTCATAACAAAAGTTACGAGGAGATAAGAAAAAAACCTAATCACAGAACTCGGTATTAAATATAGAAATGAAAAGACAAAGGAAAGGCTTTTTAATCAGTACACCAGATGAATGATGACCCTGGAAAACATGTCTTGGACAAGGGCAAATAATGCCAAAATTAGGAAATCACAATCTGATGATAGACATAAAAGTTTAAATGAGCCAAATCAATCTCTTTTTTATGACTTCTTACTCTTTAAATATATGAAATTTTGTGTTAAGGTAAGATCTGGCCATGGGAAGAACATGGGCATTTGTATGGCTTTGTACTTGCAATTTGGCTTAAGGTGTAATATGACTCTTCCTTGTGTGCAAAAGATGGTGGAAATATTCTTCTCCACTTGTCTTCTCCATTTATTTCTCCATTGAAAAGCCTTCTTAACTCTTTTCTTATCTAAGGTAGATAAGAAAAATCTCCTCCTGCATGTTTGTACAGCTTCTGGCATCCTTGAATCCCAGTTTCCAGAAGTAACTTCTCAGTATTTCTACAATAAACATGGATGCAATAAGATACTTGGTCTTAAAGGATTCAGAGATTAATAAACAAGAACAACAACAAAAATAAGCCTTGAAACTGTGAAGGTTTTGGCCTCCTCTACTAAGTGAGATCAAGCTCAGAAATCACCCACCCCTTGTATTAAAGACAGTGTTTGTTTTTGAAACAAATACAGAGTAAAGAGCTCAGGCATGAAATTCAAACCACTCATTTTCCAAGCTGCTCTTATGGAACGTGACCTTCTACAGGGTCAGATGAGGCAGGAGGAGTGTGAAAATATGAGAGGATCATGGCAATAACCAAAAAGCTCATCACAGTACAGGATCACTGCCCCAGAGCAGGGAAAGAGCTCTGGATTCAGTTTAACAGATGCGTTTTTATTAACAGTGGGGCTGGTGTCTAGAAATTGTAATGAATGACTAAAAACTTAGAAACTGACTGTAAAAGGTCAGCGAGCTGCCTCTTGAGAAAGCAGATTTAGCTAATAAATTAATAGACTATTAACACACTATTAAAAATAGTGTGTCCTATTCAACAGTTTTCTGTGAGGAAGGTTCTCCTGGTTTCTGATTCCTTTTTCCAGCCTTGTCATGTCACTTCAGACAGAAGTATCTAAAGCTGTCCATGATATGGAGCAGTTACATGATGCTACATAAAGTCTGAGAAACCTAAGATTTTCCAGCTGTGTGAGAACTCAAAACCAAAAAATGACCTTCCAAAACTTTGGTTTTGATCTGTGTTTTAGAGGTCTACCACATCTTCATTTCCACGACAGTTCTAAGGGTTAGCTGAACTTTCAAAGCATTATCCTAATGATAAGTATGCATGATAATAATGAGAAATACATTTTCTCCAGATTTTAATTTAAAAAAAAATAAGTCTACATAAAAAATGATGATAACATAGTTTGTCGTACAAGGAAATTTGCGATCACAGGCAGGTAATACTTGATTTATTCATTCATGGGGAAAAATTACAACACAACATTCACTGTATGAAATTAAGATAGGATCCTAAACATTTTATCCTTTAATATTTCTGGCTTTCCTGTGTGTGTGTCATAGAAAAACATGTGTTATTTACCCAATGGACCAGAGCATTTTCTCCGAAAAAGATGAGCTTGTAATGGAAATGCTGACACAACCTCAACTATAACAGCATGAACAAAGACACTTTAATAACATTTTTATTGCTGTAACATCTTTTAAAAAATGAAACACCTGGGACTTGTGCTTAAAAAAAAATAAAAACAAGAGAAGAATTGCAAGTTCTGCTCTCTTCACATGATGGGAAATTAACGCAACAAGTCAAAGACTAGAATGTTGACTTACCCTACCAATATTTAAGAATATTCAAAGAAAAATAATTAATATATATATAGTCATATATTTCCCTGGAAATATATTGCTATATGAGCTAACATTTAGAAATTTCTAACTTTTCAAGAACTGATATACCTTTACAGATATAGAAGTCACTGTGACAACAGAAGAGTTTACTCTACAGTACAATTTAACTTGGAAATACAAAACAAGAGTGATGAGGATTTTGTGACACACTAAGGATGCTATTCAGGGACATATTGCTACATATCTTGAGAATTTTGTGCTAGTACTAAAGCTATGAAAAGTTAGTAACATCTTTATAAAGACTGTGTTGCACTGTGTGTGAAGAGTGTTTCTAGGAACTGGTTCAGGTACCACTTGTATCTCCTTCCTGGAAAATCTCAATTTTTGGGATTATTGAGGGAGAAGATGAAGAAAACAGAATCAGGTGTCAGAAGGTCAGAAGGAGATTGTAGGATTATATCCTGCAGTATCTGTTCCTTGGGTGTTGCACTTCTGAAGAAATTATGTCAGCATTGTTGAGAGGGACAAAATTGAACAAGTCATGTTAAATAATCCTTTACTCAGAAGTTCAACAAACATCCAAGCTCAAGACCCCAAGCTCTAACATAAATGTTGTTGGGGCCCACCTAAGAGGTTCTCTGCGTCTTGGACTTTATTTTGAGTTTTATTTTAACCTCCCCCTCATGTTGACATCATCTAAAATATGAGGGATTATACAAGGAGCAGCCAAACTGTTGTGATTTTTAAAGATTTCAGATTTATAAGCTCATTGAAGAGTTCAGGAAGGTTGGGGTTGTTCAGCCTGGAGAAGAGAAGGCTCTGGGGAAACCTTAGAGCTGGAGCAGACTTTGGTGCTAAAAGAGAGTTAGAGGAGGACTTTTGACAAGGTCATTAGTCACAGGACAAGGGAGAATGGTTTTAAAATAAAAGGGAGAGAAGGTATAGATCAGATATTAGGAAGAAAGTCCTGACTGTGAGGGTGCTGAGGTCCTGGAACACGATGGCCAGAGAAACTCTGGATGCTCCATCACTGGAAGTGTTCAAGGCCAGGTTGGGTGTGGCTCTGAGCAACCTGGGATAGTGGAAAATGTCCCTGTCCACAACAGGAGGGTTGGAACTGGATGGGCTTTACAGCCCCTTCCAACCAAACCCATTCTATCAGTCTGTGATTCTTCTGTATCTTGAAGTTCCTTATGAATCTGACAGCAAGTGAAGACACCTGGTGAAGCTTCATTTGGAAGCTGTTGTTGCTTCCAGCTGCTGCTTTCAGCTCATCTAAATTTAGTTGTGCAATAGTCAGTGTTTAGTTCAAGATTCAGTCCTGTTCTGGACAATGGACTTTGGTGATTCTCATCATCCTACAATAAAGTTCAAGAGAAGCAGAAACCCAGTCTCTTGATACAACCTTTTGAGGGAATCTACACAAAATTTGTGAGAATGTCTATGTTTTACATGCCTCTATTTTGCCTAAAAAACCTCCTTTTGCTCTTTACAACTGCAAAACCAACTAAATTTTCTAAGAGATTCCTATAAATCTCCTGATTGTTTAAAATTTGAATCCCCAGTCACATTAAGTTCTTTATTAATGGTTTTAGTAACACACCAAAAAAGCAATATCAATGTGGGTTCATATCAAGGGCCTAATTTTTACATGTGTTTGGACTCATTCTTACCATTGATGCTGGTGAGATTTGAGTGCTGTACATATTATCATATCTCTTTCTTACTCCTCTAGGTGTAAAATGATGAAAACCTAACTTTTCTAGGGCAGAAGATGTTGTGACATCATGGTCAAAGTTTACACAGCCTTCAGCTAAGGTGCTATAAGTTTTAAAAAACTGACTGGATATTTGAATTTTTTAGGTTACTTTTAGTGTGGTATAGGGAAAGAGTGACAAAAAATTGAATAATAGGTATGTTATAGCTATTATCATTACCAACAAAAGGTACTACAAGAGCACAAGTATTGGATTAAATGCAGGGATCTTCCTGCAGTCTCCTTTTCAGTGTACTGAATTCCATTTGAATGCATTTAAAGTCAAGATTCTTTAGTGAAATGCAAAATTGCCGGGGAAAAACTTATTGCAGATGACTGGTTTGTTTTACTCTCATTTATTTGTCCTGGTTTTGGTATAGTATCAGATTATTGTGAGTCTTCATTAAAATCTATCTAAGCAATTGAGTTTTTACACTCTGGGAGTAGTACAAAAGTACCCTTTATTGGACCATCTGTGCTGTCTCTGAAGCATATGACTCAAAAGAGGATCCAAAAAATGCATATTTTTCTATTAAGTCATACCTGATTATAAATGGGAGATTAAAGAAAGGAGACTGCACCAACATGGGAACCACAAACACAGTGATTTGTATTTCTTGAAGAGCTGGTGCTGTTAATTGTGCAGTATGGGACATATATTTATAGATTCCACACTAAAGCATCCAAGTCAATAAATTCTAAGAGTTTCCAGTGTGCCTTAAGAAAGTCCAAATTTTGCTTTCCCCTCTGCAAAGCAGTCTCCTTGAACTTCATCTTTAAATAGCATGTGAAAAGAATTAATTTTTTCAATAGCAATCTGCGTTTCCACTCTTATTTGCTTACCAATCATGGATCTTTGAGAGAGGTTTTAGGAAAAAGAAAAAAAAATCCAAATCATCAATTTTCTGATCTTTCTTTTTTTTTAGGATAACTGTTTTAGCTAACTACAAGAAAGGTGATTTTATCATTCATTTGAAGTGGAAGAGTTCCAACAGGACAAAATTGGTAAGAATTACCTGAACTGTCTCAATAGCCTGGTGATTTCATTGGTGGTGGAGGAGTTTTAAGTTCAAGACCCTGGTCTACATCAAGTGGAGTTAATGCTGAGGCTGTACTGGTTTGGAAAAACCAGGAAAATAAAGGGTCCATGAGAGGTAAACTATTTCCTTGTAGTATTTCTGTTCAGCAAATGTATGTATTATCAAGGTAAATTTAGAATTAATCTAAAAAATTCATAAACTAGTTTGGATTTTTTATGCTTTTTGCTGAAATACATATTTTGTACCAGTATTTTCCTGTTCACTAAGAACAACAAGCAGAACTGAGAAACCGAGCTTTCCCATACCAAAGTTTTTTCTCAATAGAAGTTAAAAAACATAAAGTCACAACATTCAACCAGTGCCCAGAATTTTGGAGTATAAAGACAATCCCTAGATCTATATATTTTTCAATCTATATTTCTGATTAATAAATAAAAGAGTAATTATGGAAAAGGGGAGTTCTGTGAAATGAAGAGGAAACAAAGTACTCTGAGTAAATTGGAGAGAAAATGATGAGGATGAGAGGTAGCCATGTCTTGCAAGTTTCCTACTTGTGTCCAAAGATTAAATGAAGCACCATCAGTATCTTATTTCCTTTTATTTAGCAAAGACTGTGGAGAAGCTGACAAAAAAAGCTGTCTCCAATGCCACCTACCAGCTACCAGTACCCTGAATCCTTAGCCATTGGTCCAGTTACCATGGTGCACCT
The DNA here is from genome assembly GCA_013399945.1 of Ploceus nigricollis. NCBI lineage: Eukaryota > Metazoa > Chordata > Aves > Passeriformes > Ploceidae > Ploceus > Ploceus nigricollis. Next base: position 270,776 of record VXBC01010540.1, read on the forward strand.
CCCAGCCACAGGTCACAATTCCATCCAGTCTCATTCTCCTGTGATGTCTGTCATTAATCTGCTCCTGCTCCTGTCCCAGCCCAGGAGGGAGCAGATTGATCATAAATGCTTTGAAACACTTCAGATCTTCAGTCTCAGATTTATCTCTTGATCAATGAAGTTGTGGTTGCCCCATCCCTGGTTGTGTCCAATGTCAAGTTGGATGGGGCTTGGAGCAACATGATCCAGTTGTCTGGAGGTGAGTCTGCCCCTGACAGATGTGTCAGAACTGCGTGATCTTTAAGGTTCCTTCCAACCCAAACCATATTTTGATTCTATGATTCACTTTATGGACAACTAAGGAATTGTATGGGCTGCCTGCGTATCTTGACTTTTTCCACAATAAATACATATACATTTTTGTGATTCGTTGCTATGGAGAGGACAGTTCAGTGAAAAAATAAATGCACTGTGAGTGTATAAATCTTCTGGCAGAAGGTAAGATCTTCTGAGGTACTTAGAGACAATTTAGTGTATATTTTTCACAATACAGAACTTCTTTGCCTCAATACTACAATTACAGCAGCTGTTAGTGTCATGAACTAAAACGAAAGCACTTTAGTTAAGATTAGCTTTTAGTTTTCTTCCAAACATGAAATAGCTCAATTATAAAAATTTCCATTTTTTATTTTTTGATACTTCTATACTAAACTAAATAGCCCCTTCTCCTCCTTCATAAATTGCTCTAGGGGAACCATGGTTTCAAATATTGTATTAGCAATGAAAATACAAAACAAACGCAGCACCCATTTGGATGATTTAAAAGCACTTGGTCTAAAAAACAAGTTGCTGAATAAATAAATGGGTTCTTCAGACACTGTGTGCTTGTTAAAGCAGAAATCTTGGCAACAGCTGCGATTGCTGTTCAAAAAAGTGTGAAGCTATCTTTAAATATACAGATAGCTTTATTTAAATCCCTGGGAATTTGCATGCATTGAGGTTAAATTCTGCTTAAGTATCGTGCTGAATTGATGCCACAAGTAAGAAACGCAATTTTTAATTTAAAGTATCAGATAGATATAAAATTGGAGGCAGATACAAATCATTCAGTAGCCCTTGTTAGTCCAGCCATTAAGGTAGAACAGCAAACAAAATTGCATTTACACGTGAGCTGAAATGAAGGGCTCCTTCTTGTTTATATCAAAGGCAGTCAAACCTCTCACTGAAATGGAGACTGGGCACAGAGTAGGCATTGTAAATAACTTCCTTTTTGTTCAGTGCTAAATGGAATCCATTTACAAGTCAAATGAAAAATGGGTAAGTGACCATGTATGTCCATGTAACATCTGTGTGCTCACTGGGAAATCAAGTGACCCTGTTATTATTGTTCAGCTTTTTCAGTGTAATACATGTCAATCACATTAAGTGTTTAAGATGCTTCTAAACTCTAAGACTATCTAACAAAATGTAGAAATACTATTTCTTTGAGATTTCCAGCTCTGACTTAAAACACTCAGCCCTGATCTGGGTAAAAATGCCAAGGTTGCCTTGCATTTTGAAGCTCTGAGACTCACCAGTTTTGCCAAATATTTTGTGGGAAGTAACATCTCTTCTATGATATCAAGAACGTCCTGTTTGGGGTTTTCTGAACTAGGACTGCAGAGGGAATAGTCATGATTTCAGGATTTCAGCCCTGCAAGTGCCACAAGGAATTTGGAAACCTATAGAATTCCAGCAATGAAATGTGAGGGACAAAAGAGTTAACAAAACATTTTGTAAGTTTTGAAAAATGGAGTGGATTCCTTTTTATATTTCATCATTAAAAATACTCTTTCCCTAACCAATCTTTCATGAACTAGTTTAAAGACAGCTCTTGTCACTGTCCCATTCATATAATGTACATTTGTTAATCTGTTTTTTGCAAATTTTAAATGTTTATACTTATCGTGAGGGCAAACGAGTGAAAATTTTAGATGCTCATGTGTGGAGGAAAAAATTGTAGAATAAAAGACTTCTGCTGCATTTACATGGGTAATTAACAGCATCTAAACTATTCATAGAGTAAGAGCTTCCCCTTTAAATATTTTCCTGCCCCTTGTTTTAGCAACAGCTTGAAAAAGATCCTTGAAGGTTAGGAGAGTAAGAGGCAGGGATAACAGTCTTCCTGCACTCCATTGAGGACAAAGATTTCAGCTTTCAGACTGTTCTGCAGTACTAGAAATAATAGAAAAGAGTCTCATACATACACCTGGAATATGTACAGTTATGTTTTCATATACTTTAGAAATTTTAAAGCTAATATTCCCTAGTTTTCTATTTATAAACAGAAAAAACTTTTTGTGTATTAGAGTTTGTATACTAATGAATCCAATGACCAGCAAAAAGCAGAATATTTTATTACAGCTCATGTCTTCTTTATGTGCCTAAAACTTGTGAGATTCTTTTTGTTCATATATTGATGATGACAGTATGATTTTTTCAGTTAAAGTAATAATGAAATCTTATAAAGGGGTTGGTAATAATGGAAAATTTTCACAGTGACTGGTCTAATAAACCTATGCCAACAGCTCCCTCTATGTACCATATAAAGGATGCTAGCAAATACATTGCATGTAATATGGATTTCTTTTCCAGAGAAAGATATTATTAAGGAAAAAGAATAATTTCTGCATCATTTTATTTTGTCTACAGAAAGATTAAAAAAGTTTCAATAAAAAACATTAGTTGGTGTTACCTGCATAATTATAGTGATGTGTTTTCCTGTTAAAAATTTCTGTGATAATTTACTGAATAACTCTGGCTAATTCATTCAATTCCCTTCCTAATCCCATTTGACATGCATAGATTATTGTAATGCAGATAGTTCTTTGAGTACACAAAATGGAACAATGCAATAAAAGGACAGTAACTAATGTTATCTGTCTAAAGCTGGGAAAGGGAAGATGAGGGAGCATGGAGGATTATCTCTAATGAGAGCTGTACATCTGCTTGAAAAAGAGTGATACACTATTAAAAGAAGAGCAGCACTGTTAACAGGGGACAGCACTAGAAAAGAAATCAAGAGGATTTTATCCTCCTTTAAATTGTTGCTTGTTTTCTGTGTGACAGTAGACAGATGCCTTCCTCTCCCTGTATTGCCTCCCCTTCCTCCCTTTCCTGTTTAACTCCTGAAATGTCAGAGTGGGGTTGATCTTTCATCGTGGGCTGAAATGTGTCTGTCACTATGGGCTGTGCTTGTTAAACATAATTTAACTGATTACTGTGTGTCGGGCCAACTGAGATAATCTGTGCACAGGCCCGTAAAAATAATGAAAAATTGGATTTTTTTTCATCTATTTCATAGCAGGTTATATCAGGTGACATTAACTTGCATTTTTCCATAGGCTGAAGGATGCTTATAGTCTCTGGTGCTCAGATGACACACAGGCAAGTTGTTAAACTGCAGACATTTGACTGTGACCAGCCATGGGTGGTGCCTGCACAAATTTGTCTTGATAGATGCTTTTTGCCACCAGCTTCCTAAAACTAACAGCAGAATTAGCAAGTCCTTTTAGACCTGAATTCAGATCGATTCCACTAAGTACTTTTTACTTAATTAAAGGAAAGTGATCTGTTTGCGAATCAGGGAGAAAAATAAATGAAACTGGAAAACAAGCAACACATCTTTTTCTTCTCTCTTCTCTCTTTTTTCTTTAAGTCTGTAGGTTTACATTAGGTTGCTGGGCACTGGGCATGTCTGCTTGCCAAAGAATTTATCAAGTACATTAAGGAGTAAGAACAGAACATAATCACCATGTGGAAGTTTATCTGGCAGAGTGGTTCAGAAGTGCACACCACTGTTGTGCTGTTGAAGTTTAAAATTAAACCTTAATTTTAAGGTAGAGTTGAGGGAACAGAAGAGAAAGCAAGGCAAGGCAAGGCAAAGCCTTGAAAAATTAGGTTCACTCTGGATACTCTGTAGTTCTGAAAGGATGTTTTAGAAATTTCACATGGGATTTGACCTCCAAACTGTGTATGTGACTGTGTTCACATACGAGCCCAGGGTGATTTTCAGTACAAGTTTTGCATGTACTCGCACAGGTGGAAAAGGGATGAGCCAAAGCTCAGGGATATCTTCTGAAGTATTGCTCCCACCTTTCCACTTTTCTCCTCAGCATGTAGGCCCTTCCTGTGTGGTTTTGCTGTGTCTGGATTCATAAACTAAGCAACTTCAGGGCTGTCCCTTTAGGCAATTTGCTCTTCTCCTCCCAAAAGTTTGCAGGATACAAACATGCTACTATTATCCATAATTATGTCTTTTAATTTACTGACTCCTAGACACTACTGTAAAAAATATCTTTCTTTCTTTTTCCCTCCTAATACTGTATTAAGATAGCCATGTGCCTTAGAAAATTTTAAGTGCAACTGGAAGAATCAAACAGGAAACAAAGCATTCCAGTCCCAGTAACTGAGGGACTCATGGTCCAGACCACCACAGCACCTTACTGTCAGCTGCCCCTTCTGTGAGAGATGAGACTACAGCAGTTTTCACCGCAGCCAAACTCCTCCATCCCAGCCACCCTGCCAACACCTCTCATTTGGCTCTTTTTTCATCCCTTGCTGTCTCCTGTTCTCTTCAAACCAATGCCCCCGTGTCACACACTCCCCCAAATGCCATCTGTGTGGTTTCTTTCAGACCACTAATGCAAAGCCCTTGGATAGCCCCCCTATTTACTTGCTTCGGAGCTGCACTCAGAGGTCCCACTGCCTGAAACACTGCAATCAAGCTGACAACACAACCAATCAAGGTCTGACCTGCAGCCGTTTCCAAGGAAACTCAAGCCACTGCCACAGAAACAGATTGTACACAGTGGAAGGAAACATGTATTTTGGGTGAAGGGGGAAAAAAAAAATAAAAAGAGCCATTTCAGATTTTTTTTCCAGTAATTCTGAGTTATTACAAACCACTTCTAAAATAATAGTAATGAAAAATGCTCTTGTTAAGAAAGATTGAGTGATGATGGCCATGTAAGTACTTAAAGCCAGGCAAAGAGCCTCCAAGAAGGACCATGAGCTAGAGCTGACTGAGTGGTTGTTCCTGCTTTGCTTCTGAGTCACTTCATAACCCTTGCAAAGCCTTTGCAGAAGATTTCCAAGTCATTAAGTCCATAGTTCCAATGAACAACAAGTCCAGATCAAAACAGGATGAGCACCTGAAGAAGAAAACTTTGAAGAAAACAACAAGATTATCATGGGCATACTGGAAACCCAGAGAAAATAACTTAACAGGCAAGGCCACCTCTCCTTGAGGAAATGCCACCACCACATTTTACACTGAGTCTGCTTAGTGAGTGCATTTATCAATAGGGAAAGCTATTATTTTTCCTTGCTGGAACAGTTTACTATCTATTCTGATTTAAAATTTACTTGTAAATCAAGTAAATTGAAATTTATTTCTGAATCCATGTCCAGCTGTTTGAACACGGGGTGCATAAAGGAATAATCATATTCTTTGTAAGGATGGTTGATGGGTGTATGGAAAGTTGCCTGCTGTGAACTGGGAGCTCTCAGTTTAAATACAATTATCAATGCAATGAGGAAAATATCACCAGATGTTTTTCACCAGAAGGGAACCTTCCACTAGACCAGGTTGTTGAGAGACTTGCCCAAACTGACCTTGAAAACTTCCAGTGATGGGGCAGCCACAGCTTCTCTGGACAACCTGTACCAGGATCTCACTACTCTCACAGTAAAGAATTTCTTCCCAAGATCCAATCTAAACCTACTCTCATTCAGTTTAAAGCCATTCTCCCTTGTCCTGTCACCACACCCCTTTGTAAAAAATCCCTCTCCAGATTTCTTGTGGGCTCCCTTCAAATACTGAAAGGCTTCAGTAAGGTTACCCCAGAGTTTTCTCTTCGCCAGGCAGGACAATCTCAATTTTTTAAGCCTATTTCTGGGTAGAGACTTTTATTTCCATGATGTGGTTTGTTGCATCTCAGGGTTGACCAAATGCACCATGTTCTAAAGACAGGTCTTGATTTCCTCTGGTCCTGGAGGGAGCCCAGAGTGCCTCACTCAGGACTGGATGTCTAACTCCAGTTCTCTACATTTAGCTACAAAATTCTCCAGTCACTGACTGGGAGAGCAGAGCTTGGAAGAGGGCTGCCAACATCAAGGATGTAAGTAAATAAAGTTCTTTGAGATCCCTGTTGGGCAATTTGAGAGAAGTCTGGGAAAAAGGTGAGGTGGTTTTGTTGGGGGAATGAAAGTCTCCTTTTGTACTGTTGTTCTTATAAAGAATTACCATGGAAGATATAGAAAACTGAGTTTTTCCTGACTTTTAGTGATGACTATGAGGAAGGAATCTTGGGAGGACAGAAAATGGAGCTAAGGACTTCCTATTGTGGTTTTACACTGACTCTGACAAATACAGCTGGACATGCATGGCTAACCCATGGAACCCAACCCAAACATAGGTACAAGAGGTATATCATAATTAAATAAATATTAATTAAAGCTCAACCTCAGTCTATGCATGGTTTGTGACCCTAGGCAACTGTCTATGATCTGCATCCAGAAAAAAACCCCAAATACCAACAGAAACTAATATGAAGAGAAAGAGTTTTGTATTGGAGGGAAAACTGACTATGGCAAGCAATATTCAGACCAGTAATATTCAGTCAGTATTTGGACAACATCACACATCCACAAAAAAAATGTGGATTTTTTTTTCCACGGAAGGAGTAATTTTCTTCCTACCATAAGTGCCCATTGCTCCTCCTTAAGTTCAGTTCTCTGCCAGGCACTTTCTGCTTTCACAGTTCTGTTCTATCCTGTATTGTGTCTGAAGTGCAATATGTGACAATTAATAAGAACTGTGAATCAAAGCTTCCAGCTATGATGAGACAGCAGATAGATTAATTAACATAAAAAGAGCTTTTGGGCAGGGAGAGTTAAAGGAATCTCAGTCAGACTGCTCACATTCTAATGGTAATAAGAAGATAGTTTTAATAAGAATAGTCCTGAGTTTCTCACAGGGTTCTTCCTAAACCTCTGAATGTGACAGTTACCTTTTACAGCAGCCATAAGATACATCAAATGGATCTGGGGAAATAAGATCAATCTTTAGTTTTCAGCTGTCCAGTTTTATTTTTCTTCCTGGTGTCAACAGTGCATCATCATACATGACTTTGTCTCAAATGGAAGACTTTATGCTTTGGATCTCTTACAATGAAAACTCATTATTCTGCTTATGAAGACTATGAAATTACTTAGAATGCAATCTCTCTATGTCCATAATTTGAAGTCAAGCATGTTGTTCAGGCAGAATCGAAGGCAATGTGTTTGTGGTCCCCAGTGGCTGAGGAATAAGGGAGGAATTCAACTGCATTGCAATTAGTGTAATGAAAAAATTATGGACTTGTTTTTAAATCAAGAGGCAGACAGAAGTTGCTTTTTATGGACTGAAAACATTTCATTCAAATTTGAATTATGTGACATTTTCAAGGAGCCATTTAAGCATGGCTCTTTATGTACTTCTCAGCAGAGTTTTCTCACTTTGCACAAATAATTTTTGGCAAATTTTTTAAAATGCCCATTGCCTTTTCACCACTGCTCTGAATTTCCAGCAGTTCCTGTCAAGCCCTCTTAAGGAGAAATTTCTTTTAGACAGTTGTATTAGTATGTGTCTGAAAGGCAAGAGAGACCTAGAGCTCCTTTTTGTGCCAAGGAAGCTGAAAGATGTGATTTGATTTCCTCTTTCTTTCAAGATTTCTTGCAGTAACATTTATAAATGTTTAAAAACAGTGATGTTGCCATGTACAATATGATTTAGGTGGATGAATTTATCACCCAAACTTTGTAGAGTTCAAAACTAACCAGATGCCTTAGACCTGGTTATTTTCAAGGTTTCTGGGGTATAGAGCTGCTGCAGTGTATCTGAATTTGGATTTGAACACTGGACCATGCAATTTATCAGCTCCTCGACAGCATCACAACAGACAGGAAAATAGCAAATATAGGCTAATAGGGCTGGGGGACTGACCATTAGTGACTGTAAGAACCATGAGTGATTGTAACTGCTTCACTTTTTAAATGCAGACAGAAAAAAACCCCAGAGATCTGGCTTCCATTCATGTGTGTGTGTGTGGGGGCGTGTGTGAAAGCGCTGAGTGCCTCTGCTTAGAAAAGAATGCAAAAAGTGAAGAGCCAAAAAAGACACAAACCCAGCAGGTCTGATTAAGACATTTACCTAGAAGGAAAGTCCTGAATTTTTGTCATGCCTTTGATAATCAATCTGTAGAGCCGTTGGATGAAAATGGAAAGAACACAGAAGGAGGCAGTTCAAACCAGGACTCCCCAGTTCTACATGACCACAGCTCAAAGTTTTGCTTCTTCTCCATTCCCTTCCATATCTTGGTTTCCTTTCTTTGATGACTGTAGACTTAGGAGGAATAAGGTCTCAGCTCATTCATTCTTCTAGTGTTCCATCAAATGCAGGAGTGGTTGAGGATTATGAGCTCCTGCCCCTTCTGGGGACACTGAAATACCCAGGACATGCATTAATACATAAAAGATAGACAGAACTGTGTGTTTCTTCTCCAGTTGTGTTATAAGAAGCACCTGTTCCAGATTGAATTCCAGGTTCCTGGGGAGTCTCCTCTGGTGATCTGACTGAGATGCTCTGCTTCACACAGAGCTGAAGTTCAGATGCAACATGCAAATGTGATATTAACTTGTCCTGCATAGCTCCTTATTTGATATCTTCTGTCTAAGATATGTGGCTCTTGCCCAGCACTAAACAAGGCTGTGTAATTTTGAACTTGGATTCTGTTTTTCAATCTATATTCCTTAAAGTTAGTCAATACAAGTTGCATGCTTTGTTGGACCTGCCCCTTCATTTGTCAGGTGTTGTGAACTATAAAACAGTGATAATTGGCATTTCCCAAACCTGCAGAAAATTATGAATATAGTTACATTAAAGAGCGAGAACTGCTCAGAGTCTGAGGTGACAAACAGAGCAGCATGGAAAGTAATTTTTTTTTCTGCCCTGTGAAAACTCTATAGAATACAATAATGTATCTGCTCTGTGCTGAAATGAAAACATGAGAGAGATCTGTCCCACACTGATCAGGTCAGGGCACTCACCAGGCTTCAGCTCTACTGTTGCCTCCATAATTTGAGCCAGTCAGAGACAGATCTTGCACTTTTTTCATATCTATGAGTGCCTTGGTTGTGCTTGGTGGCCACTCCAGAATGAGTCTCTTTCCAGTTTACCATAGGCCTCTATTATATTTTCTATCTAAAGTGCTTCTTTGAGCACCTCTGGACAAAGTTGGGTTGTGCACAGTAGATCTTTAATGAACAGCCTCTTAACTGAACATCTTACCAATTAGCTCTAGGAATTGTAGCCTGTCTGAAGATTTTTTCATTCACAAAGATATTTTCTCCTTGAGAAATATTTATTTTTTCACAGGTAGAGAATTTATTTTATGCTGAAAACCAGAAAAAACTTTCTCAAAGCTACCACCAGGTCTAGCAAGATAGGCATTTACCAAAGCAGATGACAAAACATGTCTTTAATTTCAGCTTTCTTCTTAGCTCTGTCTTGGAGAAATACATTAACTGGATTTACAAAAACATAGTTAAGAATTCTTGATCTTTGTTGAAATCCAGTCTCTTTTAGGAAGATAAACAAGAACAGATTGCATCAAATTTACAGAAAAGAGAAGTAACAACACTCATTATGCCACCAACTCATTTCACTCTGACACCAGGGGTCTACCCACTGGACACATTATATTTTCTTAAAACACATTGATTGAATACAGTGTGAGGTTTTGTTTGCTGGAATTCATTGCTTAGAATTGTTCCCAGGCTATTCGCTATTATTATGCCCTTACAATTTCTTTGGCTGTTTTGCTGTTTCTCTAGTTGATAACCCTGTTATTCCCCCATGCTTAATCCTCCCCTGGACTCTGCTGCTTGATTGTATGGGGGTGTTATCACCACTGATTGACTGCCCATGTCTTTTAGTCCCTTTCTGTTTGTGTGGGTAGGGGGTTAAAGCACTGAAAAGAGGGATTAGGAGCAGGTTTACAGCCCATAACTCTGCACTTAGGTGACTGATGTCATGGTAATTAGACTTTTCAAGTTCCCTGTAATGCCATTGCATGGTTATCATTGCAATTTAAAATCCAAATGAGTTCTCTGCATCCTGTAGTTATTTCCAACATATTTTTATTTTGCTTCTCTCCTCACTGAGTTAAAAATCTCTTCTACTTCTTTAAAGAGTTTGTGCTGGTCTCTGCCTACACCTGATTGCATCTCAGTTGTTACAAAATTCCTCTCCTGGTTTGCACAATCATAGGTTTATTCCTTTTTTTTCTTCTTTTTCATCATAAATTCTTCTGTGTGGTGTCTGACCTGCCGGAAAGAAAACCACCACATTACCTGCAAATGGGCTCGGCTGCTTTTGACACCAGGCAACTCTCAGATTGATTTTCAGCAATAGTTATTCACACACAAGCCTTAACAGCCTGGCACCTGTGTATCTATCGACCCCTTTTGGTAGCCCTTGTTTCTGGCCATACCCCTGGGTCAAAGAACAAACATCTGCTGTCGATTCTTTCCATTTGCCAGCGTCTCTGGGGAATAAAGAGGGAGCACAGCAACAGAATCAAAGGTTAGGAAAATTCATTAAACAAAAATAATGAATCCCTCAGTTCCTAGGAACCAGTTCAGCAAAGATATTTAATTACTTGCTGGTCTTTACTCATATCCTCTTAGTGAGGTATGTGTTGTTTATGAACTTGTGGTAGATTGGAATCAAATAGAGTTTGAATTCAGCATTTAAGATTATAAAGGAAATGGAAAAGAAAACGAAAGAAAAAGAATACTTTCCAGATTAAATTTCTGAAACTATTGTGACAATCTTTATATAAAAAGGTTTCAACTATTTTTGTCATAACCATCTGATAATTTTGATTTTCTTTTATGAAGGGACAATTCCAGTTGATATCTAGCAGTGAGTTATGAATGCTTCTTTATCAGCTGGAATAGCATATCTGTGCACATAAATTTGCCCAAGTGCACAGCTAATGAGTCCATCCTTCTGTCTACTCTTAGGCATTTTAAAGACAAGTGCATTTTTATTTTGAGATAGCTTAGGAAGAACTTCCAAGTTTTGCAGCTCTGTTTTTTTTTTTTTTTTTTAATTTCTACTAAAAAATGCCTGTGTGAAGTCCTGGAAAGATGAGCAAAATGCAGCAACAGTTAAAAAATTTCCTTGAGAGTCTTCTGCCCCCCTGTCACTTTCTTTTATGTATTTAGGAATTTCCTCAGTGTATATTTGTATCTTTGTCAATCCACAGCTCCTTGCAATATTTATCACAAAATCTTGGAATCACAGAATCACTGAATGGTCTGGGATTAGAAGAGAACTTAAATATCATTCATTTCCAACCCCCCTGCCATGGGCAGGGACTCCTTCCACTGCTCCAAGCCCAATCCAGCTTGGCCTTGAACACTTCCAGGGATGGGATATATGACACTTACAGAGAAAAAGAACAAGCAGAAAGAGAAGAAACAGAAAACTTTTAGGCCAATACCACCATTTAGTCAAACCTGGCTTTCTGGTGAATGTGGTGTGCAGCAGTTTCATTAAAAGCCTCAGCATTTTTAATCAAGGCTAAAACATCTAATCTTTTTCTGCTGATTGTCCTCATCTGAATGTCCCACACACTGTTGGTTGACTGCCTTAGGAAAGGGCAGGTGGAGATGAAGGGCATAAGAGTCATCACACATAATTTAAATGTCTTAACATTTATTTAAAGGTATTAAGATCTGAGAGACACTTGTGATTAGCTGGACTGGGGTTAAGTTTTTGGGTTTTGTTTTTTTTCCCCTCTAGAATGAAATTTTCCTTATTAGTTTTTTCACAGACAGAGAATGAGTTATGACATAACTTATCTGCCAATATCTTTTCAATAGCACTGTGGGGGTTCAGTGGTTTATTGGACTGGAGATCCATTGGGATCCAAGAAATGGAGGGTTTATTTCTGTCACTTGCTAATTGCAAATTATCTCTATTTCTGTTTCTCGGTTTCTTTTTATTGTCTTCCTGCAAAATGGAGAAAAAGATGCTGCTTGCTTTGTAAGAGGTCTTCAAGATTCCTGGCATCCTGATATTTTTGAGCATCTAAGTTTTTAAAGGCCCTAGTTACGTTGTTGAAATAAGACCCTTCAAAATTAATCATACTTGAGAAATCTGAGTTCATTCTCTACTTGGCTGATTATTTCTGTGTTTTGGACAGTCCTGTGCTACTTCTGTCAACATGAGAAAGCTCCCATGAAGCAACTTTATTAATGCATCTGAGAAATAATACACTGCTGTTCTCACATTTGATAGCATAAATCTCTTCAACTTCTCCAGAAAACATCTGTGTCTGCTCCAGTAGATGATTCTCACATTGTTGTGCATCCTGTGATTGTTATTATGGGATGTTTCCAGCTGGTCCCTGTTTGGAATATAATATAAATACGGACAGCAGAGTTAGCACACTTCCCTCAGCACCAATCTTTCCAGATTCTTAGAAGATAACTCCTTCATAACTTGCTTTTGACCCAAGGATTTTGTTTGATAATGAAATAAAAAGTTTGATCCTCCTGATAATACCATGAATTTCCTGTAAAAAAAACAAAAAACCAAAAAAACAGTACCTTTTTTTTTTTTCTTTTTCCTTCCATTTGGGTCTGGAAGAGGTTGTCTGACATCCATTACCTGACACAGGACAGATTTATAGGATGTTAATGCCCTTTACATTACTTTTCAGCTTGTCAGAGCTTAAACTCTGAGCCAAGTTCTCTTAAAAGGAGACCAAAAAAGAAACAAAAGTAATGATGAAAATAAATATTATGGACAGCCCCTTGAGATAATCTGTTCTTCCTTTATTTTTTCTATATTTCAGTTTTTTACCAATAAAACACAAAGGATAAGAAATATATCTGAGAGTCACGGAGCTTAGAGGACTCCAGTGAGTAATATCTGCAAAATGAAGATGTTTCTGAGGTGCATCCTTGCCTCAAAAGCACGGGGTAGCCTCTGTCTATCCCAGTGCCTGCTATTGCAATAGTTGCTGGTTGGAATCATCCTTTGAAGGTTGTTTTGTGACCTGTATGAAATGAATTTAGTGCCCACCAGCAATTACTGTGCTGACTGCTCTCTCCTTTATATAAAGCCATATTGGCAGTGTTTTGGATCACCTCTGATGCCTCAGAGACAATATGTGCATGATGAACTTTCACAGCTCCACTGCCAGTTTCTTTCCTGCCATACCACAGCAGAGTGATGAGAAACCAGAAGTAAACTTGCATTGCTCTTCCTTACTGTCTGTCTGCTCTTGGGATGTCAAGTGTTCGGATACATAGGGGTTTTATCAATTCTATTAAATTTTAATGCTGTCTGGCACCAAGTCTACCCCCTATGCTAAAACTCATATTCACACTCTAAACCCTTTTCCCTCAAAGATGGCACAGTTGCTTTCCAGTTGTCTGTTGGAAATAGGCTCTGCTCTGTGCTAGATCTCAGCCTGTGTTTGGGAAATTCTTGGGGGATATTTTCTTCCTCTCATGGAAACATTGCCAGAGATTTCTTTAACAGTCTAGTAGCTTGAGGAACATTTTCTGGTATAATCTCATTTAGTAGTGTTGATGGAGCCAGCCTGTCCTTGTGGCACTGCAACTGAAATCCTTTCCTGAGCTCATCTCTGGATAATAATGCACAAAGGTGTCTCAAGATGGTCCATAAAATGATTATAATACTTATACTATCCTGTTTGTGTAACACATGAAATTTTAGGGGCTGCTATTGAAAATGTTGGCCTCAATTTTCAACTAAAACTTAAAAGGAGGGTTAGAGGAGAAAATTACTGTGTTGGTTTTGGTTGGGGTAGTGTTCATTTTCTCCACAGTCGCTGGTTCAGGGGCTGTGTTTTGAATTTGTGCTGAAAACTGCATTGAAAACACAGGGATGTTTTGTTTATTGCTGGGCAGTGTTTACACACAGTCCAGGCTCTTTCTGCTCCTCACCCCACCCCACCAGTGAGGAAGGAGGCTGGGGCTGCACAAGGAATTGGGAGAGGACAGAGCCAGGACAGCTGACCCCACCTGACCCCAGGGATATTCCACAACTTGTGGCACCATGCTCAACAATAACAGCCAGGGGAAGAAGAAGGAAGTGAGGGACATTCAGAGTGACGGTGTTTGTCCCCAAGTCACTGTCATCCATGATGAAACCCTGCTTTCCTGGCTTTCCTGCCTGCCCATGGAAACCAGTGAATTAATTTCATTTTTTGTTTATGTGCAGCTTTTGCTTTTCTTGTTAAACTGTTTTTCTCTCAACCCATGGTTGAAAGAAACCCACCACCAGGTTTTCTCACTCCAAGCCTGCTGAGTCTCTCCCCCATCCAGATGGGGAGGAGTAAATGAGCAGCTGTTTGGGGCTGAGCTCCTGCCATGGATAATCCACGACACTGATTGACTGGTGTTAGGGGCTGGGATTTGTGAGATGCCCTACTGAGGCTTCTTGACCATGTCAAGATGTGAAGAAGGCAGAATTACACTGGACACAATACCATGAAAGAGCAAGAAATGTTCTGATAGGGGTTAAAGCCTCCTTGTTTGGTAAGACATTAGCCAATTTTGCTGAGTGGGAGTAGAGAAGAATCTTCTGCATCGGGGCAGTTGTGCCACAAACACTTCCTTGTTAGAATAAAATCTCTTTATATTTGCACTTGGCTATGTCACACCTATTTTCATCAGCAACAGACAGGAGACTGTTTTTTCTCTACAGGATAGATGACCCTTTTGGGTGATATCTGAGGAGTGACAAAAGCCTACTTCAGGTAAGAACAGAGGGCTTTTTCAACTCTGACTCTATTTCCCTGAATCTCCCCAGTCCTAATGTGAAAAAAAAAAACCATATCCTGGAGTGACTCTATTAACAGCAAACTCTTACCAGACTGGCAGCAAAAATCCACCTAATCAGAGAAAAGTACCAGATCAAACAATTAAAATTAAAAAAGTAAACCATTTTCCTGTCTTAGATATCCAGATTACCTAATGAAATGGCTATGATCAGTAGTTAAAAGAGAAACAAAACAAGAAATGGCGAAATTAAATGGGAAAAAAAAAAAGGTTAAAAAAAATCATTTATGAAGCAGACAGATAATTTCAAACAGCTTTCATACCAGGAATAGGGCACCATTACAATGAGAAAACCTTTAATTATGTTGTAAAGGTCTGATATTCCACTGAAATGTCATTTCAAAATAAACTTCTAACAGTTAATTATCAGTGATATTTAACTTGTGGGAAAATTAAATATCACCACATACTCCTGTGATCATTTTATTGCTTTTGTAGACATTTTAATATTTTAATGGTTTCCAAGTAACAATGAAAAAGGCATGCCACCAAGTATGTTTTCTTGGCTTTCTGTAGATAATCATATAACCTTTTCTTTGTCTTCTTCATACAAAACAGACCTCTGAGTCAGTGAGGGACAGGACTGAAAGGAGAAGCTTTGGGAATAAATATGGGAATAAACATTGCTCTGATTCCCTTAGCCAGCACGATTCCTGGGAAAGAAGTTTTATTAACTGCAGTAACTGGAAATACAATGCTGAATGAACAAATATTGAAGCCCTATTAGCATTCAGCTAGAAAATCAGATGAATGTGCAGTGTTCCAGTTAGTGACCTGTGTATTATCCAAAGCTCATAAAACGTGCCGGGCGGTCGGACACAAGGATGCAGCGACCCTGATCAGGCACAGACTGGAAGGCTGGAACAGGAAACCTCCTGTGCTCCTGTATAAATCAATACTCTACAAGCTAAAGGACTGAGATTGTCAGGAAAAGGTATGAATTTTAAGGCCAGACGTGACTATTATGTGAATGACTATTCAATCAGAGGTTTTGATTGAATTGGCACTAGAAATGGATGGGTCCAACTCACCTCAACTGGCTGGGTGTTATTAATCCTTCTCCAGGGTGAGCCAATGCAGCATGAATCATTAAAGGGGCTTGGCTCACAATGGTTGGTTTGTCCCTCACTGCAGCACTTATTTGCCAGCTTTTAGCTGTTGCTTCCAGTTTCCAATATGGTGCCACCAGGAGCTCCAAAATAAATACTATTATCTTAAAATATTCCAATCGTCCTCAGGTGAACATTATAAACAAGAGTAGGAAAAGGAGAGAAGAGCAATTGTGAGATCCATATAGGTCTTACTATTGTGTTGAGCATTAGCTGAGATGCTTATCCAAATTCTGATCTCCAGGGGCTCTACATAAAGTTAACATCAATGGTAAAATATGACAAAAACCCTGGAAATGGAAAGTAATGGAATTTCTGACAAAGTCAAAAATCTCTTGCATGGAATCACAAGATGAATAACTTTGCTTGCTCCTATCAACCTACCTTCAGAGGTGCTGTGAGACTGAATCTTTCCATGGCAGTGGGAAATCCATCTAATATTTCTTCAGCGTGTGAAGAAAGCAAAAATTCCTCTAAGCTAGAATTTGCAGGACTGTTGTTGACTCTTTCAATGTGAATAGAGTTCTGCATTTTTCATCAAGTTGTGTGGTCTCCTAGGGTCGTATTGCTTAAATGCTCAAATGTCCCCCAGGTTCTGTCCTTAGTTCCTGTTTTGTAAAATGACAAACACCCCTCAGCAGCACTCTTACAAGAAATGTAGTAAAAAAAACCCAGTGATGCTGTTAGACACAAAGTTGACTTCTAAGCAAGAAGAGTAGCCAGTCCCTTGGAAATTATGCTATGAGTAGAATAACAGAATCATAGAATGGCTTGGTAAGGGACTTTAAAGATCATCCAGCTCCAGCCCTCCTGCCATGGTGGATTGGCACATTCTCATCCAAAAAATGAAGTTTTTTAGAATACAAGAAAAGCTGCTTTAGGAAGTGTTATATTTGCCTTGGAGCATCCTGGTAGTAAACCTTTTATGTTCACATGTTCTAAGGTCTGTTTAAAATCTGCTCCCATCAAAGCAGTTGGAGGTCTGTCAGGTAATTCCACTTGTACGCAGGTGGTGTCACAGATAGCGTCACTGGCATTTGAGAATCTGGCTATTGAAATGAAGAGCTAACTCTGAAAAGAGAGGCAAAAGAAATTGCTAGAGCACTTTTTCTTAGGTAAAGAGCTCACTTTTTCTTTGGTAAAGAGCTCATGATAGTGTCCAGAGGTCTGTTAGAATAATCATAGCATTTTCTCCTTCTTTTTCTGAAATGCAGATCTGCTTCCAGTGAGAGATTAAGACTCTGACAGCCTTATGAGTTTGCTGGTTTGGACAGTTTCCAGCCCCAATGCCATCTCCCTTCCCTTCCCAAGAGGCAGCCATAACATCTCTTTTCCTCCAAAAATCTTTTTTGTCTTTAGTTCTAAATGCTGGGTCTTAGCACTAAGTCAGATATTGAGGGGGGTGTGAACTGGAGTCAGTTGATCTGTGTGGATTTATCTCTGCTAAAGATTTCTTTTCTACCATTATTTGTCAAACAGAGTCTCAGCACTTTGTGGGGCAGAGGAGAAGCACAAACAATCGAGAGTGGAGGTGAAGATGGGATTACTACCTAAACCATCCCATTTTTGACACTGGACTATGCTACTACTTCATCAGAAAATTTCATTTTACATCCACCTTTGCACAGATGTGTTTAACTATGCAAACTAATGGCTGTAGAGAATTAAACATTTATTTTTGCAACCTTTTTATTTACCTATTCTTTTACTTCTGCAAAAGGTTGTAGTCTCCTATCATTCCAAATTATTACAAATTTACATCTTATGTTTTTAATTCTTTGGGTTCCTGGAAAAATTCTGTTGCAAATATAATGAGCAGAAGAATTAGATATGAAAGGCAAGGGAGAACCAGGCGTGTACTAATGCATGGAGATGGTTCAGAGTGTTTTGAACTATCTTGTTCCATCAAGGTCAATCAATTTAAATTTCCAGAGAATGTGGATTTCTAAAGAAAATCAACAATTGCTTTCAACCCATTTTGAAACACTTTCAACCCAAGCCTTAAAACCCACAGAGTTATGTTTCTTGTTAACTTTGTATTTTGAAAGGCATTAAACAAAGCTTGAACTAAGATAAACAATTGTCTGATTTCTAAAGTAAACAATAAATTGTTGCATGGGGAACATTTTTTGTGCATTTGTAGTATTTTTTTGAAGTGGAAATAATATTATTTTTGAGCTTATAAGCATATAAAAATGGTTATACAAACACAAAGAAAATTTAAAAATATTGAATATTATATGTTGGCTAAAACCCTAATTTTAGAGATAGATAAAAATAACAATAAAAATAAACTCAGTTTAACTTAAAGTCATTTTCCCTGACCTTCTTGGAGTTTGAGAGAGTGGCAGTGAATGAGTCAAAGCTTAATATCTGGTAATGGATGAGAAGTTTTTCTGGGAGTGATTCTCAACTGGCTGAAGACTCTGAAAGTCCCATTGTTTCACTGAGAATACTTTATTTCAGAGCAACAAGAAGCTTTATGTGCAGAATTACTGGCTTTCCCACAATTGTTGCCATCTCTAGAGTGAAGTTTGCAGGAAACATTGGAAAGAAAGCATACACAGTGGCTCAGAACAGAAACTATTAGGTGAAAAACTTTGGCGTGAAGTGAGCAGAAGAGAAAACACAATCAAAATGATCCATCCTAAAATCTCATGTCTAAATCAAGGTTTTATTACAGTTCCTTTATGTTCACTGCATTAATGGTCTTCAACCTTATACTTTTTTTCTTTCTTTGATCTGATATTAAGGAGCACAGTACAAGTTATTCTGAGCTAAATAGTGATCACATGTTTTTTTCCCACATTAGTAGAAGACAGAATATTCAGAAGTTTGGTACAATAAACTTAGTCCCTCTTTTCCCAAGTTTCTCCTCTCATGCCTTAGTTTACTCAGCTATTTGGGAAACCTCTGTAAAGGATGTAGTCAGAACAGTTACTCTTAAAGAGTAATGATTTAGAAAATTAAAATGGAGAAGATAAATGGGTGCTACCACTGAAAATTATTGAGTAGTCCTTTCTTTGCTAAAATTTACATATCACTAAAGACAGTGAAGGCACATATTGGAGAAGAGAAGGTCTCAGAAAGACCTTATAGAAGACTTACAGTACCTAACAGGGCCACAAGAGAGGTGGAGAGGGATTTTGACTAGTGTATGTAGAGATAGGACAAGAGGAAGTGGTTTTAAGCTGAAGGAGGGTAGATTTGGAGTTGGATCTTGGGAAGAAAATTATTCCTGTGAGGGTGGTGAGGCCCTGGCAAAGGTTGTGCCTTTGCACAAAGGCTGTGGCTGCCCCATCCCTGGAAGTGCTCAAGGCCAGGCTGAGCAAGGCTTGGAGCAATCTGGTCTAATAGAAGGTGTTCCTGCCCATGGCAGGGGTCAGAACTGGGGTTCTTTCCTACCCAAATAATTCTAGAATTCTACAATTCTATATACACAAGCAAGTCTGTGCGCACACACACACACATACACACACACACACAGAACTGACATCAGTGCCTCCATCCAATTATGCCACTTGTGGATCTCTTCATTATATCAGAATGGAATGATGTTGTCTCACATCACCCTCATTAATTCTGTCAGCAGCACAGAGCAGGATTTTAACTTGAGAAGCAACTCCCATTGATACTGAAAAAAATACTGAAGAAACCACAGTGGATTGATTGGATGTGCTTTTTGTTCTAATCCTGTCAAACGAAAGGCTGAAGTAAAAGAAGCAGCTGGTTACTCAAGAAACTTGAGCAGCACTTTGGCCAGGCATGAATTGTACTGAAAAAAACCTCGTGGTTAACAACAGAAAGAGTGAACGCAAACAATATTGGGAAAGGGGTAGGAGGTGCTCAGGAGTAGAAATATTGTAAGGTATAACTGCAAGGCTCAAAGGACATGAAAGAACTGGTTTGACTTTCTGTCCTCCATCTGCCAGTTTGAACTCCTATGTACAATATAGGTTGCCATTTCCAGCACAGGTTTTGTGGTTCTAACCTTCTGGCAAACATAAAGATTCCATTAAAGTGCGAGCCAAACTCCTGTCAACAGCCCAAGGAGAAGGATATAGCTCTGGCTTCTCTAATTTTGCATGCAACCCAGATGGAAGTACAAGCACTTCTATGTTGAAGTGCCAAATAACTCTCACAAGGCTTATATTATCTTTTCTTCGTCTTGCCTCAGACAAACTTCCCTGCTCCTGGGGACTCCGCAGCTGTGTGAACTCCAGCAAAAGGCTGTGCCTGGCAGCCAAGTCCTGGGGATTTGCTTTCCAGCTTCTGTAATGAGGCTTCCCTGCCCTCCCAGTCCCATCAAGGACTGTCCAGGAAAAGCAGCTGCAGAATCTTCACAGGTTCTTTAAAGCAATATTTAAAGGCAAGGTGCCTCGTTTTCTTGAAGCAAGATGCATTGCAAACAAGAGTACACCAAAACAATAAGGCAATAACTGCCTAGGAGAAAAGTGAGGAAAATAATATGGGGAGGCTGTAGAAGGGGAATTGGAATTTAGCAGAGCTGATAGCTTTTAAACATGAACCTATGTTTTAATTCCATTTCTTTAACCTTGCCTTTGGCATCCTTTCTTCTGAAGACCATACAGTTTGAGCTTCAAGTTCCTGTAAATCAGAGGATTAAGACACAAAAGTGGAGTATAGAATGACTGTTACACCAAAATCATTAACATCAAATACAGTCATGCCTAAAATACTGTTTCATCAAATATACTTTAAGTAATATTGGCTAATATTATCCCTTACTTCCTCATAAAGCCAAATGTTGATTTGAGAAAAGAAGTGACCTCCAAGTAAAGACTACATCAACTAAATCCATCTTACTTTAGTGCTGGATATGTTTTTTTCCTCTTCTGAATAAGAATAAAAGTATTCTTCATAATTTGACAGCATGATGATTGAGCTAGTATTATTCAAGGAGTAGAGAAATAAGAAGGAGGTAATATAGATTTTTAGTTTGACCAGGCAGGTGTAAGAAGAGGCTCTTTTGTAACTCAGTCAATAATAGGAAGACATTTCTGATATATCAATCAATTCTGTGTATTAGGCTGTATAGACATTTTGCTTCCTGCATTCAAAATCAAATTCTGCAAATCTTGGCCTCCCTCGAATGGCTTTTTTCTGAGTAAAAATTCCTTTGGCTTCAAATATCATGGATTTGGATGTGAGAGAGAATAGGGTGATCAACAATCTTTGTGAACTCTGTGTTATTGTATAGAATGTGCCTTTTCCCCCATGACTTCAAGACTAAAAGAGCCACCTTTCTGTTCTGGGACACCTCTAGAGCTTTTCCTAAAGACTTAACCACAGGAAACTCTTCACACCTCCGCCCAAATGGGCCTGGGATCTTTAGACATCTCTCCTTGCTCTCCTGTCAGGGAGAAGATAACTTGGGTTCTTCCTTGCAGAAAGGACTGTAGTTCTTCCTAAAAGAGCACTGGTATAATTTGTTACATTGGAATTCAGAGTCAGCCCTCAGCTCAGTCTACACACAAGTATTTGGAAAAAAGATGCCCAGGATTACAGCTGAGGCCACGGAGACTGTTGGAATTCAAGGAAGAGCTAAGATCATTTTTCAGTGTTACACTGTATTTCCAAGAGTAGCAGCCTTAAACATAAAATCAATAGCCTGTCCTGCCACAAATTTCATCCATTCTCCTTAACAGGTTGCATAGAGTGTCTGTATCTAGTGGTACAACTTAAACCAGGAATAAAAGAACACTTTTTTTTTTTTTTTTCTCAGAGAGGTAATAACAATAAATTAATGAAAACTGTAAAGATGTTAAAGCAGACAACCATGTGGAAGATATATGTGCTTGTGTGGGTAAAAGGAACTTGTTTTGATAATTTTTGATTCCACTGAGTTGCACTGATGCCCTTTGAGGCATATGAGTGATATAATTTTATGTCATTCAAATTAGGTTGAGATACCT
This sequence comes from Ploceus nigricollis, assembly GCA_013399945.1. Classification (NCBI taxonomy): domain Eukaryota; kingdom Metazoa; phylum Chordata; class Aves; order Passeriformes; family Ploceidae; genus Ploceus; species Ploceus nigricollis. The sequence goes on from VXBC01010540.1 coordinate 292,767, forward strand.
TGAAAAGTAGCTGATTTGAAATATGATACATAAATCTAAATAACTTCCTTGATGATGCATATAGTTTTTGCAGTTAAATTGTTTAGTTAACAGAGAAAAAAAAAAAAAAAAAGAATGGCAGGGACTTTTCTGCTTCATTCCACCCTGGCTGCAATAATTAAGACTCTGGTATTAGTACCTGTCTCTAGAAGTTGTATCATCATTTTCAAAGCCACTAGATGTGTATAGCAGGGATGTTAAACCAGAACCAATGGGCCTGGGAAATCCTTATGCATATTTTTGCCAAAAGTAAACTTTTTAAAAAATAATTGAGTGTTAAATTAATATTTTAGAATTTAGAGTGGCAACTATATGGATTTCTATAGATAGCTATATTTCTCACAAATAGATTTTTAATATTTCAATCTTAATTTATATTTGGACATTTCCTATTTGATTCCTACATCTGGTGACTGCTCTGAGAGGAGTCACTTCAGCACAGCCCATCATTTCTGAAGAGCCTTCCTGAGAAATCTCATTTTTTTCCATTCTGTGCAAGCTGGCTGGCTACTATGACTTATTGCTAACTGAGGACAGGGTTCATGAGTAGCTGCTGGGGTGACCTGAAGGAATAAACCTCAAACCTCCAAAAGAAATAAAGTCTTTTACTGCCTGACTGATGGATGATAATAATCACACACACTCATGCAGCACTATTATTTCAGCTATTAGTATTTCAGCATGTAACATAGGGATGAAATTTCAGGCAGGAATGAAAAAAAAAATTAAAGAAATAACATCTAGGAATAAGTATCACCCAAAAGATAAAAAATATCCTAGAACAGGAGTAACCAACATGCACCATGCTCCAGATCCCAACAACCATTAAATCATTGGATTCAATTAGATAAATTTCAAAGAAAATCTATGCAATGATCAGAAGACTGAAGTCCCACAGAAAAGAAGTAAAGACTGATTTAAAAGGGTCTAAGAGAAGGGCAGGAGCTGGGTACTTGATAAAAGTAAAAAGATGGGAAGAAGCTACAAAGTTAAATTGAAAAATGCGTTTTTCTTGGCCACAGCAGTCAGGACATGTGCAATGGATGTTTAATTGCTAAAACAAAGACTAAAATAAAGAAAATTTAATGTTAACAAAAGGTTTTTGTGATAAGGTTAGTGAAGCACAAATTATGTTTTCTCAATTGCTTACAGAGTGTTCACCTGCTTCTGTAAAAGGTTTTAAAAACAGGCCAGAAAAGGAACAGTGAGACAGGATATAAGTATGGTTCACTTAATCTCAGGAAAATGAATTTTCTAGAAAGCCTTTTGCAATCCTTTCAAGACTGAAGAATGTAGGGCTGAGAAAGAAAAATCAAATTAAGAAAACTGGATTTCTTTTAGCACTTATTGCCATTTCCGGTAGCTGACATTTGCCACCCTCAGCACAACCTCTGTCAAAAAACAAATAAAAACTCAAAGAACATGTTCAGTCTTTCACCTACTATGCTTTTTATAGGATAGCAGCGAGGTTCCTCAGCAGCCAAAAAACGATGAGCTGTTTGAGAGGGAGTCATCGAGTGAGAGGGAGAAGGAACTCACAGAGAGCTCAGAGTTCACTGAGCTGTTAGACACATCACCTGTGACTGCAGGTTCACAGAGCAGATAATCAGCCAGCACAGGCTGTAATCTGGAACAAACCCTTTGTTTCACATTAGTCCTAATACAAACTCATGTTACAGATAAGTGCTGCCCTCCCAAAGACCATACATAATCACAATTTTCCCAGTTTCTGCCACAGCTTGTTTTGTGCATCAAAGTCATCTTTATTTTACTTTCTGTTCACCAAAGCTTGGTGCAAGGAATGTCACAGGCTATTTTGCAGCCTGTGACATGTCCCACATACTTGATTCTGTGTGCTGGCATCTGTGACTTGCTTTGTGTCAGGACAGAGAAGCAGTGAGCTCACTGCAATCTGATTTTTGAATAATGATTCCATGTTCCTAAACATGGAATATGTTTAGGAAATAAACAAATATCTCCTGGTTCTGTCTCCCATGTTGGTCACAAACTGCCAGTGTCATTTTCCATTTTTCTCAATCTTCCATCAATTCTCAAATCAAAATGGTGCTTGGTTTATGTTTTAAAGCAAAAAAAAAAATCAGACTTTGTAATCTCTGCCTAACTAAGAGAACAAAACTGCAAAACTGCTATTCATGTTCATACTTATCTAACTTTTTTCAGATCTTACTAAATGGCTCCTCAACCACTTCCTGCAGCCCCAGGCTCCTTCCTGGAGAGTTAATCATGCACAGTGTAAATTATTTAAATTTTGTCACTTTTAATTTCATCTGTGGTGGAGGTGGAGTGAGCTGTGTCTCCCAAAACAGCTCATAAATTCTGAAGGTTTATTTGAAAAAAAATTAACAGAAACTTTTTAAAAAATAATTTTCACTGTCATAACTACAAAGAGAACCTGTAATTGAAGCCTGTTATGATATCACCTTCTGAAGGCAGACAGACTCCATTTACAGCAAGGAAAAGGTTGCATTTGACATTTTCTCTTTTCAGGATGGCTCTGAACCAAAGCTGGTACAATTATCTGAGTTCAAAACTAATAGCAGCAAAACCTGACATACTGTACATTCATTTTTGGAGGTGGGAGCATGACTGGCAGGAAAATAGCTGATGTTGCTGACCTCTGGGTTTTCATCATTAACCTTGAGAACGTATGAGCTGTTAAAAAGGAATAAAAGATTGCTGTCACTGTTCAACAGTTTGTATGTCTATGTGCTCTAAAAAAAGTCCTTCTCTTGACACTAAAATCCACTTTCTCATCCTACACCCACAACAGATTCTCTTACTGAGATGTAGCACCAGTCCTCCACCCACTGACCAACTGACTTCTCACTTTTTTGACATTCCTGAGACCAAGTTAATTTGGCTGGTGGAGTTTTTACATATGGAGGATTCAATCCAAAGTTCATGAAGTTGATAGAAGTCCTATTTACTTTAGTGGTTGTTGTACCAGGTTAGCAAAGAACAAATGCTCCTACTTCAAGTTATTCTGCATTAAAAGGAAACAAACAAACAAACAAACAACCCAACCAAAAAAACCCCACAACAAGCAAAAAAAAAAATTGGCCGTGATGTAAAGGAGAGGACAATTTCAAAAATGCTCACCTGATGGGATTGCAGCAGCTTTCTCCTAACAAAATGACATTCACACTGTGCTAACAGCAGTCAGACATGTGGAAGACACTTGCGACAGCCTGGTTTGACACTTCCCAGCAGGGTGGGAAATACTGAATCGGACCAGCTCAAGGCTCAGGACAGAGCTAAAACACAAGCAGAGAAACTGAAGAAACTGATAAAACTAAAGCAGGTAAAACTAACGGGTAAAACAAAACAAAAAACTGGGATATCGATTTTTCTGGTCCTCCTGTAACCAGAGCATGGGAAGGGTGGAAACAGCAACATTTCCTGGTACAGGTTCAACCCACTCACCATAAAAACAATCATCCTGTTTTTGCTGAATGTCCTCCTCCAGCACCATCAGTCACAGCATCTAACCTGATTTTCCTACACTCTTGAAAGGAAAGAGAAGAGTTCAGGAAGATTTGCTGCTACCTCAGCAACTCTGTTGCTTATCCCTAGAGCTGCCCATGGTACCTGCTATATAAAATCGCAGCAGTCTCAGAGATGTATGATACCAACTGCTTTTGATTTCTTCAAGGAAACTGTTTCTGTGCTGTCTAACATACAGAGGTCACAGACATGTCTTTAAAAATGCACGTAAATTCTGGGGAACGCCACCTGAAACAAGAGAGGGTTTTGAATTAACCTACTGAGATAAAAAACCCCACAGTTTTCTAAAAAAAAAGTGCTCATCTTTGTATATTAAGAACATGTCTTGGTTTTCAAAATGGATTAAGGGAAAGCTTTGTCATTGCTTTGAATGAAGTTTCTTAAGGAAAGATGTGGCTCATGTGTCAAAATGAATGACTTTTACAGATCTTCATGATTTTACTTTTAACATTCAAATGTGTATGTCTCAAAAAATATCACGGTACAAATTTGTATTCCTAAATACAGCTCTGATCTTTCTCTGCCTACACCACCTGCCATTTCAGATTTCTGGAATGGAACAAGAAAGAAAACACATAAAGAAACTTCAGGTTAATCTCTCTACTATTATATTTTTTATATTACTGACTTCTTTCTTGTTGCCTTTCTATCCAGCTTAATCAAGTGTGTTCTATTTATTCTCTTTCACAGAAACACTCCTCTCCACCACCCATGCTCCTTATTTTTTATGTTGTCCATTTTAGGACTTTTTTTAAAGATTTCTTTCCCTTAGTTTTTAGAATAAAGTGATCAAGCTCAAATGAAGAACTCATGGTGAGTGAATGCAACGTTATTCCTATAATAGCCCTAATATTTGGTAAGGGATTCTTAATTTCTTCATGCAATTTTAATTTATCCCACCAAAGGAGTTTTTTCTAATCACTACAAAATTTTGAGCCTCCCTCCTTCACTAAGTGTCCTAGCAGCCTTTCCTCTCTCACACTCAGTTTGCTCATGTTCCAGCAACACGTGTTTCTGTCAGAGCCCCTGATTCATTAGCAATAAAAATATTTAGGGAAAACATGACAAGTTTGACAAGAACTAACCCCAAAAGCATAAAAAGAGTGCCTTCCTTCCCAGCTCTAGAATGACCAAAAGTTTTACTGAGAAGTCTGCTTAGGCCTTGGTAAATTGAGGTAAAGTCCTAATTCTGCCTAAAATCAAATGTGATATTTTTAGCACTGACTCAAATCTGTTATTATCTCCTCAGTCACCAAATTGCACTTTGCCTCTCTGTTTTGATTAAATAAGTGTCCTAAATTGTTAACTGAGTCCAATGCAGGTGCTAAAAGCAGGAGATTTTCCAATTTTCATGGTGCAAGGAAACTATCTTATACCTAACTTTAATAAAAGTTTGTCACAGGTTCTGTGGGATTGAGCCTCCATGAAATCCTTCTGAACAAATGGAAGCATAAATTATAACAAAGCTATATTTTAGTTTCTTTTTATTGTTCTATATGTGCAGGCAGAGCAGATGCCACCAATCTTGCCTGGTTTCATGTTAATCTCACCTCCAGTGAAATGTATTTTCACATATAGTTGCAGGTGATTGAGACATTCTCCCTTTACAAGGAAAACAAACAAAACAATGTAAGAAATACTTTTTCATTTCTTTCAGGGATGCTGAAACCCTCCAGAATGTTTTCTTTTTAAAATCCACACATCTTATCACCTTCTAAGAGCATTGTACTTGACTAACAGGGCTACTCCTCAAAAAAAACCATAAAGTGTTTGTGAATAATTTTGAGCCTGATAAGCTCACACGAGAACGCTGTGCCTGGCACATTGACCTGCCATGAATCACAAAATTTAGGAGAAAGCTTTTCCTTTAACAGAAAAGGTGGCTCTGTTGACTATCCAAAATCTTGCATTATCTTTTATCTCAGCAATGAGATGCATGCAGGTGATTATATGATAAGACATGTCAATGGAAGTCGATAATGCTCTTTGTTTGGCTTTTGGTTGTTTTATTTTGTTTTGTTTGTTTGAACTGATTTTGGAGAGGAAATTATAGTGAACAAAGGTTTAGATTGAAAGCTCTCTCTTAGAGATGACCAGGATTTATGTCTTTAGACAAGACAGTTTCTAACTTCCACCTTTGCCATGGGGTGCCCTTTGGCACAGGAATACTCTCACTTTGTGGACTACACGTGTGTTCATCTTTGCTGTTGATGGACAGGAGACAGAAGGCTGAGATTAAAGACCATCCCTATTTTCATGAATTTTCCTCTGGATCATATAAAACATTGAGTAGTGTCCTGCAGTATTTCCAGATTGCTGTTGACCATCCAGAGTAGCAGTCCCCTTGAAGGCATGGCTAAACTCTTCTTCATCCAATTATCCAGTTGCTTTTTTAAACTCCTGTATTACATAATCAAATTAAAATTAATGAACCCACCAAAATATGAGATGTACAGAGAGTTAGATTTCTGCTTTTCTTCATCAAATTAGTCTCTTTATCCACTGGAAGCCAAGATGAAAAGTTGTGGGACAGGATATTGTGTGTCTTTTGTGGATCAGTGTGGCTTCAATGACTTACATGTGCTGAGAGCTGACTACACCAACTCCTACAATAAAAATCTTTGCATCACTTGTGAATTCACATAGTTCTCTCTGCCTGTAGTCAGGGAAGGGAATATTGGCACATGAAGTTCAGCACATTAGCAAACAATAATGAAATATTGTCATTCACTTGGTTAAGCACAGGATGGAACAAAGTCAAGGGCTTTATGAAGTTTTTGGAGTTCAGATGCTCAGCTGGAATAAATCAATATTGCTGTAATTAGCTCTGTTGAGTTTCATAATCTGCAAATCAGGTTCACTGCTAGGCTTTCTTTCCCCACCTACATCATAACAAATTGCTCTTTACTCTGATTTAATCCTGACTGACTTATTGATAATGATGAAATTTTAAATCCTGATAAAGAAAATAAGTTTAAAGATGGCATTTAGGTCCTTCATATTTTTGAGTAAAGAAGGGTGGTGATTCTATGGCTCCTGATTTCATCTCTGTTTCATCCTCATTCCCCTTAGATAGATAAGTTATTCTGCTTTATGTATACATAAATGTCCTTTAAGGCTCTCTTTATTCCATTTTCTAGCCATATAGAAAATAATGAGGTCCCCAATGAAAGCCTTAAGGGTCTCCTAAACAATCAGGGAGGAACAAATGGCTGATATGAGCCCTTATGAAAACAGCAATTTGTTCATTAATCATGGAAGTAAAGCCTCATCACTGGAGAATTAAGTCAGTCTTATTCCATGGATAACAACTAAAACATCTTCAACATGAGTGAAACATTCATCATGCTAAGCCTGTATATTCCATGTAATGGCAATGATTAACCCTTTCCCTTTCTATTTTATGAAGATCTTTCTTGGTACAGTAATTATGGCTGATCTAATACCTTCTTTTCCACCCCATAAAAAAGAGGTGAATTAATGTAATGACGCTGGAAATTGTGTTTAATCCTTTGCTACTAACTTGGGGTTTTGAGCATTAAAGTTTAGTCCCATTATTAGCAACAGCTGAAATTACTTTACAACACTGCAAGTTATGTGAAATATTTTTTGCGAGCTGGAGCCAAACACTGGTACTTATTTAGGAACATACAGATTGTTAGAAACTCAGCCCACAGTTAGGAAAAGAGCCATTAATGGCCTCAGTAATCAGTTTCTCCTCAGCACTTCTCAGTGAAACATCCATCTTTTGCAGGATATGAGTTTTACTAGGTCTGATCCTTTAACAAGATCACCAGCTGGTTACAGGGGCCCACGTAGGAAGGAGGGTGGGCAGCTGAAATTCAGTTTACTTGGATTTAGGCTGGTGTAGAGCCATTTCCTTAAAGTAAATTACAGAAGACTGTGTAATATATAACATAGTCTTATATCACTAAGTTAAAAATTGCCATTTAGAGTTCATGCTCTTGCACTTAAATATTGCCTTCAATGTTATTACCTAGTTACCTTGGATCTCATTATGATGGATAAATATGAAATATGGGGCTAGACCTAGGGGTTTGTTTTGGAAGGTACTGCGGCAGCCTTTATTTCACAGGAGAGAATGCAGAAGTTCACATGAGAAAATTCACAATAATTTGAATTCTCTCTGTCTCCACATGCATACATTATGTACAGCTTGAAATAAAAATTAAAAAAAACCTCATTGTGAAGAAAAATATTTAAAAAGTAACAGTATGGAGTGGGTGGACATAATGTAGAATACACAGGGGATGGAATCAGGCTTTTCATGGATGTGCACCACAAAAACACCAAAGGAGGCAGTTATAGGCTGTCAGAATGGAAATTCTCACCATGTAAAGGAAGATGATTTTGCAAGAAGGACAAGCTGGAATACACCCCTGAGGGGTTGTGGAGGTCTCTCTTTGAACAATTTCTAAACTGCAGCTGGACACATCTGGGCAAGACGCTAAGCAAGCTGATTAAAGTTTGAATAAAGTTTGTGTTTTCTCTTTTTTTCTCCTTATTCATAGCAACAATTTTGCAAAATTTGTTTTCCTGGAATTTTTTAAATTTTTGTTGCATTATTAACCTTCAGAGGGTTTTGTTATACAGAGCCTGTCTCTCCTTGAGATGCAAATAAGTGAAAACTGTTGTAAACACCTCCTACCAGAAACATCAAAACATCTCTTTCCAACAAATCTTAATCTTATTCTGGTATGGTGTTCTGTCAACAGAAGAACGGGGATGAACAGAAGAAAAACACAAGCAAAGGTCCAGTGGAACCTGTGGAAACCAAACCTAAATTGCCAAAAATTTATTTCCACTTGCAATGTTATTAATAGATTTGAAGGGACCCACTGCACATAGGGTGGCTGACTGCATTCTCCTCTTCCCCTGCTATGAATTCTGTGAATATAATGATAGTTTGGAGGAAATGAGATGTTAGAGTGCTGTGCAGACTCTTTTGTGTGCTCAGCCTTTCTTGTTCCTTTCAGGTCTTTTTTTTATTTCCCCTTCCTTTTCTGGATGAGATGCTGAGTAATGAGGCTTTGTGTTGGAAAGGTGACACATATATTATATATTACTGAAATTTTCATCTTGAATTATCTTCACAAGAATACAACTCTGAATATTTGTTTTTAATTTCCAATCTCAATTTGAATAGAAACTTTTAGAGATGTTGCTGAATTCACCTAGGAATAACAAATTTGACTCACAGTCAATTTTTCCTTTCATTGTGTACTTGGGGAAAAAAAAATCACATACACAGACTTTTTTATTTCATATAAGACAGTTTTATGGCACTGCATGTTATATGAATTTTTCTGAACAAGAGCAGAAACAAGACACTGAGTTAAATCAGTGAGTATAGATGTTATCATCAACAACAAAAAAAACCCTTCTTTTATTAGAGTTATGCAAAATTTTTTCTAAAAGTAGGTTTTTCCTTTATGTGTTCAAATAAAGATGGTGTTGATTTTTTAAAAAATGATATTATTAGAAGCCTCAGAAGAAGCAAATTAAAATTTTTCCTCTGTGAGGAAACCCTGATCCAGAACTTATTTTCTCAACAAGTAACACAGATTTGTTGCACTACAGCAAAAAAACCCCAACATCACTGCTGGTTAAAGTACAGATATTTTTAGTGCAGTCTCTCACAGAAAAAGATGAAGTCTGGTTTTGTTATGCAATATCACTTAAATAAATGGTTACTTCAGGAAAAGTGAAACTTTTATAGCTCCTTGATGTAACAAGACACTTCCATAAAGTTCAGTGGAACTCACTGATTGTACATAGATAATATTCCCTAAAATCTACAAAATTTACATGTCGTGTAACTCTAGCTTTAATTATAAACTGACAGCCTCAAATTTATTGCTTTGGCAAAGTGAAGTACTGAAAACATTTATGTTTGTGATACAGTGATAGAATTTAAAACAAAAATGTCCAGGAAATACTGGTGTTAAGGAATTTGACTTTCCAAAATTGAATTAATCATTGCTTTTGAATGATCTGTAGATTTAGTAAAATAAAACCAAAAAACCAAATCAACCAACCAACCAAGCAATCAACCAAGCAAAAAAACTCAAAACAAACAAACAAGCAAAACCCAAAAAAACCAAAACCAGAAACAAACCAAAACAAAAAAACCCACCAAAAAAAACCCCAAAACCAAAAAGCCCAGAAATAATTTCAAAACATTTTCTTCTGTTCTTAATATTCATTTTACATATTGAAATTATCATTTCAGAATACCAGCTGAAAAAGCCAGTTCAAAATCGTGTAAGTCAAAATCCCAACAGATCTCTGCCCAAAGTACCACATTCCTGCAAAACATTTCACTTTCAACACAGGCAGTTTCTCTAGATGATATTTATAAAAGGAAAATGTTTTCTTATCAGAGGAAAAGAGGCTGTGAGAGGCCAGAAAACATTGAGTTAATCCAGCCATCTTCCCCTTAATGGGATCAGGTGTACTGTGTCACTTTAACTCCTCTTTTCTTCTAAGAAGTTTTTAGAAAAGGTTAAATAATCTATTTTAGTACTTCGTCACCGTGGCAGGAAATTTCTGCTGTTGTATGAACCAGATTATTTTTTCCTGATGAAGTCTAACTTTTTGTTTGTGTGTTGCACCCATCATCAACATGGCAGATTGTTGTTTTCCAATCCTCCTTGCAGAATTATTTTCCCTATACTTGGGATAAAATATCTCAATCTCTCACCTTACTTTGTTAAGCTTAAATAGCTACAGTTTCTTTCACTCTTTCTTCAAAGGTCATATTATCTAGATGACACAATCCTTCTTATTTGAAATGTTTACACCATTTATGTTATCATGATGTTATCATGTTTTTAATCTCTTGGGCTATACTTCTAAAATACAGCTAGATCAGGATCACCATCACCTGATTTATAGGGTTTTATCGTCTCCCTGATTCTTTTTCTCTTTTTCATTTGTTTTTTTGAGAACTGACTTGAAGTTTCTTCTCAGAAAAACAACTTGAATTTCAGTTGCCTTGAATATAATTTCTGCACCGCTGTGTCTTCCAGCATGAGAATATTTATTATCAGCAGAAAGCTCTTTTTATGAAATGTACATTTGTATTTAGAATCAAAAATATGAATTTAAAAACTGAACCTACTCTTAGTTAAATCAATGCTAAAAACTCCATAGGAATTCAATAGAAGGGGAAAAAAACCCTTAAAGGGCAGCAGGGCTGTAATTTTGTTGCCTACGATGGGCTTAAGGTAAGATCTATAGTCAAAGATGTAGAGAAGAAGAGTTTTGAATAAGTTAGGACATCTGTAGCAGCATAAAACATTTTATTTTAATAACTGTAACATAAAAAAACCCAAACCAAACAAATTGCAGATACCATTTTTTCCATGGGAAAGCAAAAATTGGAAAATTTTTGCCACACAAGGTGAGAGTAGCAAGTTTACTTCTTCACATGTAAGTTTCATGGCATACACAGTTTATAGAGACTCTTTCCCTACAGGTTATTCCAATCTCTCTTGCATGGAATTCATCATTATATGTCTGTCCTCTTCCCCACTCCAATCCTCATCTAGCTGAGTCTAATTAGTGGGGCTTTCTCTCATGAGTTATTGCAAACCTTGAAGTATCTGATGTTTTACTCACAGCCCTGACTCCAAAAGATGAGGAATGTCAGATTCCATATTCAGATGTATAACACAGGAAAACTGCTTAAAATATCTGCTTCAAATTATTCCCAAAGTCTTAAAAGTGAAGTAAAAAGAATGGCTTAGGTCATGGTTTTAAAGTAATGATGTATGATATTACAGATTTTGGGAGAGTCTGAGTACTTTTTGTTTAAAAAAGAATTTTTTCAGTATGCAGTATTGAATGATGCATAATTTGAGAAAAAAGGTTGCTTATGTTTCTCGTTCCTATAAAGACCCAAATGAAGTCCTGGTCCAGCAAAGGAAATGACAGCATTACTCTGCTTTCCACAAGCCCTGGATTTCACTGTGGTGAAATCCTGTGCCCTGCTAGCCTGGGCTATCTTTACATCTGCAACTTCAATTTTTGCATTTTCTGGAGTTTGATGGATTTATTGGAGGACACAGTAGTACAGTGAAATCCTCAGCAAGATGCACAGGATGGAAAATAAAGGAAATAACAGTACAGGAAAAACAAGCTTTTGCTCCTCTGCACTTGTTTCTTACTAGAGCGTTTCTTAGTGACAAACAGGGAAGACTGGCAGACTCAAATTAGAGGTTAAGCAAAGGGTAGCTGAGAAGAACAAGAGTCAACTACCTTAGTTTAAAAATAGAAATAGAATGAAGCTAGCAACCTGAGGGAATTGACATGTAGCAGATTATGAGGAAATTGGGAAGGTTCCTTTATTACAGTTAAAACACAGAAGAAATGAAAAAAGTACCTGCTACACCAGGTTCCAGTTCTGCCTTCAGCCAAGAAGAAAAGTTCATAGTAGTAAACTAATTAAGATTAAAATGAAACTTGTAGGCAAGATGGTCCATTCCCTGATATCCCTTTTTATGCAACAGATGAGATGTATCCCTTCTCCACAAGATGGCCTATTAAAAGGTTAATGTGCACTAAAATTTTAGAATTAAAGCATTTTTAGAATTAAACAGCTTTTTCATTGCAATTAACTTTAAACGTTTGATTATTATTCAGATTAGACTCCCGGTTCAGCTTTCTCATTTGCAAGCCAATTCTGATTGAATATTGACATCAAAGGAGGAGAAAGTATTCCAAGAACTAAGGAGGGGGAAAAACAGGATGGATACTGCAACAGGAGAAACAGGAATCTTCACCTGCAGTCTAGGAGATGCTAAGGTTCACTTCATGGCTTGCATGTACTCATCTGTTCTGTTCTTGGTAAAGACTGCTCAGATTTAACAGATTTATATACATTGCAGAACAGCTTAGCAAACTTCTGAAATTGGTAATTTCTAGATACAGTCAAACAACAGAATTCCTTCCTGCGGAAAATTGCCTTTTTGAAGAAAATCCTGAAGGTTTCGTTAATTGATAAAACTTTAAAGTTTGAGGAAAGCAGACACTGTAAGAATGTGTTTAATGAAAACACAAGTTCCTGCACAAGAAATTTCACAGAAAATATCGTTAATTGATAAAACTTTAAAGTTTGAGGAAAGCAGACACTGTAAGAATGTGTTTAATGAAAACACAAGTTCCTGCACAAGAAATTTCACAGAAAATATTTAGCAGACCCTAAAAATTTCTTTCTTGTCTTATTTCCTTCTTGTGACACGCTACTGGGAAAGATGTAAGCAGATAGGATCTGGAGATTTCTGGTCCCCTTAATCCACCTTGGTCTATTCAGGACAAGGCATAGAATGCAGTTTTCAGTAGTTCATAACTTCTAGAAATAGAACCATAGAATCATATAATCATGGAAAAGTTTGAGTTGGAAGGGATATTAAAGATCATCTCATCTCAACCCCCTTGCCATGGGCAGAGATAAATTCCACTAGAGCAGGTTGCTCAAGGCCCCATCCAACCGGGCCTTGAACTCTTCCAGGAATGGAGCATAATATATAAATTCACCACAGCTAGAAAGGATTTTTTTTTTTTTGCACATATATTCCTAATGCTTTCAGGAAAAACCCCAAGTCCTTCTACTCTAATATAGATATAGAAGTAACATACTTCAGAGCTGCTTTCAGAAAGACCTTGACTGAGAGGGCTCAAAATGTAGTTATATGTTTTATATCTTTTCTCCTAATTAAAAAAATATTCAATATGAAAATATTCTATTCACATCATTGAAGCTGGTTTCTGGCAAGGAATATAATGTCAATATCTGGTTTCATTTTAAGAAATGGACTTTTACTCCATAATTATATTAATTTAAGGAAGATTATCTAAACTTTGAAGGTAGTTCTTTTCTCTAGACCATTACTCAGTGCAACTGAACAGGTGGCATGATGAGTCAGTAATGGCCCATGTATAAGAACAAAGTCTAAGTGGCAATAATGCCACACAAAAAATGAGGTAAATCTGATAATGTGTTTAAGGGATAACGTCCAGTCTAAGTCCCCCAGCAGTTATCTTTTCCTTAACAGAGGAGTTCTAAATCAATTCTTAATGCATGAAATACACAATCACTTTAGTTTCCCTTAGTGGTGGTTTAATTGCTGTCATTCATTGGGGGAAAAATCACAAAATAACACAAGCGACCAAGAAAAATCAGTATTAAAGGGAAGAATAGACAGAGTCAGAATTCCCATCTGAAATATAGATGTTGTTTAAGTCCAAAACCTGACTTGAATTTTACACCCAAAATCAAGAGCTAGCACTTTTCTGCACTCCTATTTCATGTATAGAGAGGAATGAATATAGACTAATATAAATTGTAATTTCATAGGTTGTTTATACTGCATAAATAAGGTACAGCAGCTGTTTGAAAGGCAAATTGAACTAAAAGGTCTCTGAATTGAATCCTAAAGTATTTATATTCAGTTTTTCACATTGTGCTCTGTTTTCAAAACCACTGCTGAATTTGTTAAATCACTGTTATGCTTGTTAAAGAAAATAATATTCCATGAATGCTGGCTACCCTTTGACTCTCTCCTTGAATCTAAGCGTTTGCAGCTAAATACAAAACCTCTGACATAGCTGTCTTTACTGAACCAAAACAAACTGCAGTGAATTCTTGTTTAAACTCCATCAGCCATGATGATTATACTGTATTTGTAATGAAGCAAGGCCTCCCAATAACACTACGAGGACACATTTCATAGTGTCTAATGGTTTTTACTGTATATATGATTTCACATGTCATTAGCCAGACTTGTCAAATGTGTTCCAAAGTAGCTTATAGAAAAAACACTAACATGCTGAAGCAAGATTATTAGCAAAATCAATACCACTGAATGGGCAATTTATTTTTTCTTTTCCTACTTGCTGTTGGTAACTACTCTAGCAAGACCAGAAGACCAGCTTTAAACTGAAAAAGGGTAAATTTAGATTAGATATTAGGAAGAAATTCTTCCCTATCTGGGTGGTTAGACACTGGCACAGGTTTCCCAGAGAATCTGTGACTGTCCCATCCCTGGAAGTGTTCAGTGCCAGGTTGGATGGAGCTCTGAGCAATCTGGTCTAGTGGAAGGTGTGCCTGCCCATGGTAGGGAATTGGAATGAGATGATCTTTGAGTCCCCTTCCATGCAAACCATTCTATAATTCTATGAATATAATATTAATATACTGTTGATCCAAAACAAAAATCCCAATTTTTCTCAGAAGTATTTGCTATACTATGTTAGGACTTTATTGAAGTTTTATTCAATTTTTTTCTCTTTCATCTAAGAACTTTCACATAAAAATGTCTTATTAGCCTCAGGACCATAGACTCTTAGCAAGGAAGATAATGAATTAAGCTCATTCAAGGTTCCTGTCATCCTATCTTCTTTCCATCCCATGAAATCCCTGGCTTCACAGTGAATTCAAACAGACCAGGCTTGAATCTACCTTGTGAACTGTTCACTCTTTTTGAGCTATTTCCTTCCCATGCCCTAAATTTTCCAATCCCAATTGCTCAAAAACATTACACGGCGTCCAATTCTTCTGCCTTTCTTCCTTCTCTAGCTACTCAGGAAAAACCCTGGAGTGGGAACGATTTGAATATCCAAAGTATGAGGGTGATTTAACATCTCATAAGGGTGTGAGGGTTTTATCCATCAGAGTATGGGCTAATATGAGGACTAGGATCCCTTGGGAAAAGTGGAGAGAGAGTGTGCTCTGGAATAAGAACATTGAGCTGTCCGGGGGTGGATTTCTGCAACTTCTCATTCCCATAGAGAAAATATAGCAAGAAAATCAAATCAGGCAGATCTTTGGTAATAATTTCCTGCCCCAAGGAAGCATTTCTTGTTAGTATTTTCATCTGTCTGTCTTTGAGGAAAGCAGAACTGAATTCTCAGAAGCTGCAGAGGTGGGATTTGGAGAAGACAGGTAGGCAAGTAAGTAACACTTTTGGGAAAAAGCAGCTGGGTTAAGATGATTTAGGAGATCTGAGACCAGGAGAGAAACCAAAGCTGTGTTTATTCTTTTTGGTAACCATTGTAATATCACCAAGACCAGTGAAAATATGTAAGGAATTTGACTGCCAATGCTCACAGCTATTTATCTGATTATGTGTAATCCTTATTAGAAAGAATGACTTTAGATCTTCTGATAATTATCTATGAGCAAGCATTCAATTTTATGATTGTATATGTGAGACCATAGAGTGCTGATGGATTTTCCACTGGGGGGACTAAAATGCTATTATTTAATGTTTGTTTATAAACATTCAGTCTTTACAGGTCCCTTAAATAATCTAATTATTTCCAGAAGATCTGGAACTTAAGTGTCTTTTCCTCCTTCTCCATTTGGATAGATATTAGTAATTAACTTCAGTAGTACAAGAAGGACATAAAAAGGGAGTTAGAAAAACTTTGACTGAAAAGGATGCTGGCATGGTTATATCCTTGTCTTGCAAGAATTTATATTCTTGTTGAATTTCATTCATAAGAGCAATCTTACTTTTATGCTCACAGCCAAGAAATAAGATCAAAGTAATGTTTTATTATTTAAAAATTAAGGACTTGGAGTTGTTTATAAAAGTTTTTTGTGTGCATGTGAAAAGAAAAATATCTAGAAGTAACAGGTAAAAACAGGTTTCATTTTTCCATCCAATTTATCTGGAGTAGTCAATTCAAAAACCAGAAAGTTTAAGAAAACAGAAATAAGTTGGTTTTGCAGTTTTCCACCATAATAACAGTGTGGACATCACTTCAGATAAAAGCACTATCTCACCAAGCAAAAGTTTGAACAGCTTTGCTCTGAGATATACTTTTTATCAGAATGATTATAAAAAGCAAAAGATATATTGGTTTGAGTTTGGACATTTTGTGGGAAAAAAAGTCCTTATGTAGTTATAAAAAATTCATTTAATTTCAGACTTGTATTGCTCATTTACACTTTGGGGGTCAATACGGAAAGATGCTGCAAGATGGTTTATTTATTTCCTCAGGAGTGGTCCTTGCTGCTCAGGGTAGGCATTTGCTCTTCTGTGACCTCTCTATCCTCTATGAATACAAACATAAACAAAACTTAATAACACATTATTAAATTTATTCTGAAAATATCTAGACCAGCAGTGGTGAATTGCTCTCTGAGATTTTCTATTTCTTTCCAGTGGCTACAGAGAAAGTCAAGAAATGAACAGTGAACAGACCCAATGTACATGTACTGATGGACTCTTTGGATCTCCAGTGGTCAGATATTAATCAGAGTTCACACCTCTGTATTTGGAAGGACACAGTTCTTTTACTGGGCCTGTCCATGAGCTTGACATACAACACCAGAGCATTTGCTTTGACCATCCCAAAATGTTCAATTTTTCTTGCCAGCACTAGAAATTTGTTGAGCTGTGTGATACCTGCTAAATATTTTATTCTGCTTTTTAAGCTGTAGTATTAATAGCAGGCATTTTTCTCAGGTTCTATCCTTTTTCATGTAGTTTACATCCCTTTGACAGGATTAAAAGAATGAATAAAAACTGTCTGGCTTGTGGGTACCATTTGGCTACCCACAAATGGTCACAGCTTGGCTCAGTTTCCAAATTGTTTATGGCATTTAAAATGCCTGAGGTTATTATACCTTTCCTGCAGCTCTTCATTATCTTTTTGTATTTGTCACCTCAGTGACAATACATCAATATCCTAAGATGCCTCAATTAGTTTTAGTTTTCATTTTCAGTTCTATACACCGAAATCAGTCAGGTTGAGAGTCATATACTTATATATCTGCATCTAGAGGTTGACTCCTGGCTGTTCTGATTAAGTCTTCACTATCATAGAATCACAGAATCATAGAATATCCTGAGCTGGAAGAGAACCCACCAATTCCAGCACATGACAGCTGATTTACCCCTGCAGAACTGCATGTCTGTGACATCAGTATGTGTGGCACGGAAAAATGCAGGTGAACCCGAGATGGGAAGAGATGATGATTGACTCCAGTTCAGAAGGCTGAATAGTTTCTTTATTATAACTATNTGCCACAAGTATGGGCCCAGCAACCAGAACCCATACAGGAAACTTACATCAGTCTAGCTGAGTTAAAACTCCAGCTGCAGAAAAATCCCTAAATTCCAATCCAAATTTTTTAAGTTGAAGTATTTCAAGAAGACTCCAAGAGAAGACATTTTGGTGGAAAAGCAATCTGTTGGGTTTTACAAGACCTGATATAGTCCTGTCCAGTACCTTCCAGTATCTTAGCATTACCTGGATATCTGACACTAAGGAAATATCCAGTCATCTTGATGGCAGGAATCAAGGACCTTCTGAAGAATATCCTTGGCCAGGCTTTGGTGCAATTCAGTTATCATGGGTGTCTATTTCCACTTAAACCAGTTAAAATCTCCCGAATATCCACCCCTGTGCTTTAACAGCTGGATAGCAGGTGGGAACCCTTAGGGCTTCTCAAATGGAATGATGTGCCTACACCCAGGAATAGGCATCACCTCCTCTAAGTCTTCAGGTAAATAAAATTAACAGTGAAAGGACTTAGAGACAGGAGAATTTTTCATTCATTCTGTTTATAACTTATGATTTAAATATAGCTTAACAAGGCAAACAACACAGAGTGCCTCTCTTCCATTATCTTTTTATATTCTGGGAGAAAAAAGACAATGCACAAAAAGTGTCTAAAATTGAGCAGCTTATGGTTATGTTGCTATAGTTACAGGATGATCAGAGCCTTTGCTAAGCCAGAAAAAGAAATGAGCAGTTTCAAATAGTTTTGCACCTAGTCCCTGCAGATAGTGCTACATTTCCAAGTAGCACAGTTTTGATCTGCTTCACATTGGTGAAATGCAAAGAAGCCATTTGTCTCCTGAAATTTCTTATGAATAAAAAAACCCTTTGCATTTTGCATCTGAGAAATCTCATGTATATTTCAAATAGGAAAAACAGTTTCTATTAATAGGCATGGTCAGAAAATGTTTGTGTTTTTTTCCTCAGAGTAATTCCTTTTATCCATTTTTCGTTACAAAATGAAGCACTTAACTTTTTTGTGCTGGAAATCAAAAAGTTCTGCTTTCAAGCCAAATCTGTTATCTACATACATAAATCCATAATATCCTTGAGCTAAATACTTAAGTTACACAAGAATAAATACACCCATGAAATGGTCAGCTCAAAATAGAAAAACACCACCAGAATTTTTTTTCCTAGAAAAAAATGTCATAAAAATGTTAGCATTCTCCCTTTAAAAAAATAATTTCAGTATAGGTTATGAGTAAAAATTCTCACTCAGAGCTGTCATTGCTAGCTAGAGATTACAATAGAGCTTGGGAAGTTCTGCTGGTATTCTGTGTATAAAAAGCTGAATTTGCACCAGTCTGTGCCTAAAATTTTATTCCATTTTTAATGAAAACTCTGAAGTTTGCTTTTCCATTATGTTTTGCTGCACAAATGAAAAGCTTTTGTACCTGAATATGATGACTACAGAAGACTAAACATTAGTAAATAATTTTCCTGATTTTCCCAGCCCCTCTTAAAAGCAGTTTCATTCAGGCAAAGAAATGCCTGCTGCTCCTAAACTTGTCCATCTTTCAGTGCATATTGAAGTGTGTGGTGCAAATCTTCTGTTATTTCTATTTTGTTTATTCTATTGTAAATGTATCCTACCACCCTCTAAAAAGACTCCACCCTAAATTAAAATTTGTGCTCTTATAAAAATGTCTGCTTCATACTCAAATCAGTAGAGTTGCAAAGGGAGTCCATTCAGGCTTCAAAGAGCTTTGTTTTAAAGTGAAGAGAGGACTTGGCTTAAGTCAAGAAGATTAGCTACAGCTCATCTATCAGGACCTGTCCATTTAAAGCACCCCAAAACAGAGATGAAGGATGATTTTATTGCAGTTCACTGGCCCTTCCTACTGAAAGTTCAGTACCATCTCTTGTGTGTGGGCCCTTTATGCTTCTGCAGGCTGATGTTTTGAGCAGGGGGCTGGACTTAATGGCTTCCAGAGATCCCTTCTATCCAAATTTTTCTGTGACCCATCCTGCCTCTCAGATATCCCAGATCTTGTGGGTCAGCACAAATCAAAATTCTTCTCTGTCTCTGAACTTCAAAGTTTTACTGACCTGTCCTCCGTGCCAGTGGTGGGACTTGTGGGAAATTATTGATCATCTGAATCAGAACCAGCTGCTTTTGAGGGAGCTGAACATGGCTTCAGATTTTCATTGACTAAAGAGAATCAAATTCTCAAACAGAGAGTTCAGGCTCATTAATCACTTGTGAGAACTTAATTTATATGCATCTACCTGTAGATATCTCATCTGCAGACTGAAACACATGGTTACAGTTTCAATGTCAGTAAGAAGTTAATTACTCAATCTTTCCTTAAAAGTTGATAAAGATCTAAGATAAGATTAATTTCAACTCAGTGTAGACATATGAAGTAGTTCAGAAGAATAATTCCCTGGAAGTGATTCTGTTACTCTCATAGGACACCTGGTTTTATTTGAGATATCTCAGGGAAATTTGTGGGGTCTCCTGATGCTTCTCCAGAAAGCCACTGCTCCCCAGTGGGTCCAATGTCAGATTTACTGGCCTTAGATACCCTGGGGGTCATAACTGCATTTAGTACAATTTGCTGCACAAATATAGGTCACTTCTTCTCCCAAGTTAGGAGTCCTACAAGATAAAGTACAGACATGCAAAACCAGGGCAAGAGATGTTCAGTTTTAGCCCCCTGCATATCCCAAAGTGCTCAGGACAGGCACAGACAGACACCAAAAGGAGAGGAGTAGCTGATGAGTTTTCAGAGAAAATGCACAATGGTTTGCTGGTGCGATAATCACTTACCCCAAAGACTTTCTAAAGACTTTTGAGTGGAAAACTGATGCTATTCATTATGCAGATTTACCATTAGCCTAGTAATTTTTCTAGCATAGAAAAATATCTCCAGGGTAATTCATGTTTTAAAGAAACTCTGCAAGAGTCATCTAATGTGGCTTTGAGGTGGGAGAAGAGAAATAACTGTCACCTTTTGGATAGAGGTTATTTGCTCCATGTAACTTAAGATTTTTCAAGATATTTGCGCTGATCTCTTAGCACAAAGAGAGTTAACTGTGATCATTGCAAAAATGTGATTTTGTCACACAAATGTTTTTCTGCATGAAAACCAATTTATTTTGTGTAATTTTGCTTTTTTATTAAACTGAGGAAAAAATAGAGGTGAAACAGAACTACTTAGGGTTACACACTGCCACTAGCAAATGAGTTTTTACAGGACTGGGTTACAGTTATGGTAGTTCTTCTGAAGATAACTACTCAATTTAATCAAAGATTATATGAAAACACTACAATAATAATTTTGAAATAATAGATGTGTGTGTGTCATCCAAAATAATGCCCAAATTGTTCTGTTGGGCTGTAATTTCTTAGCAGCAGTTCTCCCATTTTGCAAACCTCTTATTTATAAGAGAATTAAACAGCATCATCAGATGGCTTAACTGACTCTGAAATTGTACTATGAGGAAAAAAGTGGGAGGGAAGTGTCAGGCTATCAATTGAAACATTACTCTAGCAATGTCCGAGGTGATCAGAGAACAAATAAAAGCCCATACTCCCACCCGAAACTACCAATTAGGGAAGAACCACTCATCCATTATCATGAGCAAATTAGACTAGAAAACTCCACTGGAGATTATTTGAAATTGGATTTTTTTGTTTGTTTGTTCACGCTGGTGCAAGTTATTACACTGACAGAGTTTGTTTTTTTTTTTTTTTCCCTCAGTTCTTCTCCTTAAATGAGCTCCAAAATACTGGACTAAAAAGAGATGGACTTACAAAGGTGCTTAGGCTCCTGATTCTAGTTAGGATTTTAGATATCAAAGACATCTAATGGCCCATAAAATCCATCCCTAAAAGTTCATGTTTCCTGATAGTTCTGCATAATTTTAATTTTTGTGTGAAGAACAGTCCAGGCCCAAAAGTTAGATGCATCAAAAATAAGAAATGAGCATTATAACTGATGCTCTGAGTGAGACCACACTTTTTAATTAATAGCAGATAGCAGCAATCATACAACATGTTCTCTATGAAATTTATTTCATATAAATTATACAAGATTTAGGTTCTGCTTCAATAACCTACCCACTCGTACCCTGAGCCAACCAAAACACATTAGGGTATGTCCAGCTCAACTGCCTCCCCTCATCCTCTCCTAATTTTGCTAGAAGTTACTTAACAAAGGCCCATGCCTTTGTTAAAACAAACATTAAAAATAAACCAAAACACCACAAAACCCCAATCTATATTTCTGCAAAATTGTGAGCTGACTCTGCTCTGTTATACAGGATAATGACAAAATAACTCTGCTGGATTCTCTAACAAAATGTACCCTCACCAGCATAAAATTGACAGGCTAAGATACATTTATGGCAACTAATACTATAAAATCTGGACACTTCACATTTTTATGATATCCCACAGAGGCAAAGAAGGAAGAGTTATTTGACAGCTGGGAGTAAGAGGCACAGAAAGGCAAAATGACTTATCTAGGATAACATAAAACACCTGTGACAGAGAAAGAAGCTAAGCCTGTGTCCCCTCATTTCCAGGCTTATGTTCTAACCACTAGATAATCCTTCCTGCTCCAAGCCTGAAATCTTGGTGCTCTCCTTGATTTTGCATATTATTTAAAGAAATGTTTTCAGAAGTGCACAGTTTAGATGTTGGCTGAAGTGTCTGTCCACTGAAATGAAAGAAAAAGTACAAGAAATTCAGCATGCACTGGTGAATGGGCTTGTTCCTCCCCATGTGCTGAACTTTTCATTCCCCTTTGCCAAACTTCATGACCTTCCTGCTGACCCATTTTTACAGCCTATTAAAAAGGTGATATAATCACCTCATCTGTCAACCACTCTTTCCAGGTTTATACCATCTGCAGGCTGGCTGAGAAGTCACTCTTGCCCATCATCCAGGTCAGAAATTAAGGTATTAAGGAGTATTGGCCCAAACACTGAAGTTAGGAGCACATCACCAGTGACTAATATTTAGTTTCAGTTCTCATATATATTTTTTTAATCCAGCCATCTGAAATGTTTTATCAAGGAAGTGGTCCAAGTTTCCTGTAAAGCCAGGAAGAAGAAGCAGAGGCAGAGGAAGATCTGTGTTATACTAAAAGAAAGGTCTCTGCCCTATCCAGTTATTTCTTTCCAATGACTGTGGCTGAAGCCTTGATTACTATGGTTAGGCAGCTGGATTTTAGAAAATACAGCTGGGTTAGATGAATGTCACCCTTCTTTAAAGAATTAAATTGAGCTATCACTAGAGGAATAGATTGAGAAGGGTCCACATCAAAATACCTTAGGAGCAAAGCACTCATCAGCATTTAACTCTGATTTGAAGTGTGCCATAATCAGCATCCACTCTGACTGGATTTCCACAAGGAGTTTGGAAAGGCTTCCTAACAAAACTTCTTATGAAATCAACTCATTTGTCTGACAATTTTAAGGAAAAAAAAAAAAAAAAAAACCAAAACAAAACAAAAAACCCAGCCAAACAAAAAACCCCCCCAACAATTCCCCAAAAGCCCTTCTTGTCAAAAAGTCACCATCTCCTAGGAAAATGTATTGCAAAGTATTCTGCATGGCAAGTCAATATTTCCTGCAGGAAACTCATAGTGACTGCTCCAGGTGTCTTGCTCCTTGGCTGTGCACTGGCTATATCAGAAGTCAAGAATTCACATTTCAAAAGTGGCTTAATCCCTGTGAACCATCCCTTCATGGTTGCTAATAAGAATTGTGACCAGCAGCTCAAACAAAGGAGCATCCTTTTTGTTTAAAACACTCTGCCTGAGACATTGCAGCAAAACCCACGTGTGCCTTGCACTATGCACAGTTTCATCTCTAAATAAACAAGCCAGAAATAAAACAAAATGAAAAATAAAGTCCCACTGAAATGGAATTTGAGAACATCCCAAAGAAATAAGCTGGAAAGTTGGGTGTATTTGAGACAAACAGCAGATGGGCTTCTCAGGTGGTGTGAAAGATAAAAATGTGAATTTAGAAATGCTAGGAGTTTTTTTACTGAAGTAAAAGTGTTACTGTCAGAATATAGCAAGAGATAGTCCAAAAGCCTGTTTGCAGCTTTTGGGAGCACAGCTGCTTTGCAACTTCTCACACTGTTTCAGTAGTAATTAAAAACTTTGCTTTGTCTTTAAAATAAATGCAAGCTTCTGCTGGTCAGAAAATCTGTAAATATCCCTCGCTGTGCATGGTTAAAGCACTGATGAGGACTATATACTTTCCATGCAAAAAATAGAATTACATTGGGTTGCCTTCATTTGGAATCATCTTAGTATAAAACTACAGAAAGTTAAGGTGTTTTTTAAGGGACCTATTTTGGGCTTATCTCTGAGATTTTCTTATTTTTCCTTGACAGGAAGGTCTTGGAGGCTTAAAGGTGTGCTATAAAGAAAACCCAGCCATGTGAGTTTCACAGCTGGAACTCAGTTTTGTTTCTAGCTTTAACCCTCTTGTGCTACCAAACTGCATAAATAAATAGAGTAATTGGT
The DNA here is from genome assembly GCA_013399945.1 of Ploceus nigricollis. NCBI lineage: Eukaryota > Metazoa > Chordata > Aves > Passeriformes > Ploceidae > Ploceus > Ploceus nigricollis. The sequence continues at coordinate 316,922 of VXBC01010540.1, forward strand.
TAATAAGAGCAGAGCACAATGGTCAGAGATACAGAAAATAGAAAAGGAGAACAGAATGACAAAAGAATCTGGTTGTTTGCTGTTTCTTTTTTCTAATTTTTTTACCAACTCAGGAAGCAAAAAGAAAAGTCTACTGTTGGGAGAATATGACTCCAGCTCACCTTCATAATTAGAAAGAAAACCCATGTGCAGGAAAACAATAAGAGTCTTGATGACAGTTCAAGGAAAGATCAGAAAGAAAATGAGCCTGGAAGAAAAGCTTTAATTTTTTTTTTGATTGTGTTTTTCCCCATCTAATTTTGGATTTTTCCTCAGGTAACTAAATTAACCAGCAGGCTTTTGGGGCCCTTGTGAAGACTGAGGGGCATGGATGACATTCCCAGCTCAGCTGACAAGCTGCAACCACTACACAGTGATGGGGAGAAATGGATGCTTTAGGGTCTGATCCCCCTATTCAGATCAGAAGAATGAGATAAATAATGCTCTAGAAATAGGAATTTTTTTCCCTATTGACTGTAAAAGAAATCCAGGTATTTAACTCAGAAAAAAGGGTTCAGACTTTCATAAGAATCTCAGAGATGTTTATGTAGTTGGGATGCTGGGACAGTGGTGGCCTAACTGAGGTCTGTGGGGTCTGTTACTGTGAAAGATGAGGAACAGGAGAGGTGTGCCTGTGGAAGAAAAGGAATAATAATAACAATAATAATAATAATAATAATAATAATAATAGTAAATGAGCCTTAAGCCTCCTTTATGCCTTTACGCATAGAAACTGAAGATAAACTAAATGTAAAGTGAGGAGAGTTCAGACAATGAGAAGAGGGGCTATTGTCACAATGTAGAAAGGTTTACACATAAATATATATTTTTCAATGTTTCTGTTATTGTGGTGGTCCATATTTCAAAGAGGGAAAACAAAAACCTGCTGCTTCAGAGTTACAGCATTAGGTAAAGTAAAAATCTGGACAGAACATCTAGTGTCCAAGAACTAAAAAAAATTGATAACTCTCAAGTGTCTTTGAGGAAAAACAAATATGCAAAAAAAAAACCCCAAAGGATTCATCTGCCTGTGTGTGCTAATGTTTAACAGATGCTGGCACTTACAGGAGTGTTATGAGAATTAATTAATGACTGCTGGTAAAAGGAAGCCAAGGAAGCAGGTTTTTTCCATATGATGAACATATTGGGAAAGAGGCAATTTTCCCTTTGTTAGCTTTATAGTAGATAAGTGAAACACATTCTTGGTCATAAAGACAAGCAAAAGGCTTTAAAATATATTCACAATAAAATCTGAAAGTAATTTAGTCATAATTCATGAATCATATAACATCCTGAATTTGAAGGGACACACAGGGATCATCAAAGTCCAACTCCTGTCCCTGTATAAGACAGCTCCAAGAAAAAAACAAAATAAAATTATCCCATGTATTTGTAAAGCATCTGTTGCTCAATGCCACCATTACTCCACGTATGAGAGAAGTGAGAATCTTCTGTGCCTGGAACCCCCTGTCTCACAGAAGTCTTGTACTTAGTGGGGGTCACTTTGTTCTACCACAATATGAAGAGTAATTGGCAACAGATCTAAATTCACTGCTTCAATACTTAGATAATTGGGAAATATAAAACTCCCCAAAGAGAAAAATCAACTCTGAGACAAGAGATAGCTTAAGGTCAATGTGCACTTCCTAATCTGTGTTGTGTTTGCACATGCTCCGTTTTGGCCATGAGCTTTAGCTTTAGTTGAAAACAGGAGTAATAGTGACATCTTTACAACTCTCCTTGTAACTTTCTGTCTACTCTAAAGAGAGGGTGACACAATATAGAGGCATCAATAATATTAATTCTGTGTTTATTCAACACATAATACCTGTTTCCCAGTCTTTTTCTGAATCCCAGAATCATTAAGTCTGGAAGAGACCTCTAAGAGTATTGACCGTCGAGTTCAACCATTAATCAAACCCACCACTAAGCCATGTCCCCAGGTGTCACATCTACTCATTTTTTGAGCACTTCCAAGGGATGATGGTTCCATTGATACCTCAGGTTTTAGCTTGTATATTTTTCAGATTCTCTGCTGCTTTATTGTGCAGTTCTGAGCTTCACATTAGGGGATGGTGAGGTCCCTTCACAGAGTAGGGAGACAAAACAATTCCTTCTCCAGCTGGGCACCAAGGACAAATGATCCAAATCTCAGGCCCAAGAGCACAAACAATGTGGGCTGAAGAGAGAAAAACAAGCAGGATGGGACTGCATGGGCTAAAGCTGGAACTGGACAATGAACTCCAAGGTGCAAATGGAGCAGAACTGATCAAAGGGAGAGCCCCCGTGAGCGGCCGTGCATTTTGGGACCATTTTGGTTCATCTTGGGTGCAGCCCTGGCTGAGCTCTTGTGCTGCCCAAGGTGGATCCATTGAGGCCTCCTAATAAATCCCTACTTTATTCTTTAGCTTCTTCTAGGCTCTGTTCTAGGTCAGCCTTCACGAGGCATCACCATCACTTCGCTGGTCAGCCTGTTACAATGTTTGACAACCACTTCAGTGAAGAAATTTTCCCTCATATCCAATCTAAATCTCTCCTGGTGCAATTTGAAGCTGTTTCTTCTTTTGTCCCACCATTTGTTACCTGGTGGAAGGTAACTCCCTCTCAGGGAGTTGTGCAGAGCAAGAAGGTCCCTCCAAGCCTCCTTTTTCTCCAGGCTGAGCCCCTTTCCCAGCTCCTTCAGCTGCTCCTGGCATTCCAGACCCTTCCCCAGCTCTGGACAGGCTCCAGCCCCTCAATGTCTGTCTTGTATGGAGGGGCCCAGTTCCAGACCCCAATGGAAACCAAGAGATCAAGAGGGAGATGAAGCAGCAGCCTTGATGTTTGCACCCAGGCTGGAACTGCACCATTTTGCAACAGTGTGAACTGAGGAAAACACCAATGCTTTCAACCCAACCCAAATTTGAAAAGTCTGTTTTGTGGAGCAATTAGCACTAACTTTATTTGCCGAATAAATGAATGTTTGGGCTCCAGAGAGCAATTGATATAATTGCTTCTGAACATCCTCCACTTTCCTTTTTTATTCCCTTGGAAATTCAGTGTGAAGTTTCGTGGATGATGTACTGATCTAAGAGAAGTAATAAATTTTGGAATTCAGTCAAAGCTTTTACTAATCGTTAGGATTGCAGAGAGATTTCTTTTGCCATGGAATGTGATATATTTATAAATACATAAAATTACTTTTCCCAGGAGTGTTATTGCACGACCTTTTAACCGTCTTTGCGCAGCATAAATATTCTTTTTACTATTAATGCATAACAAGAGTTGCTAAAGCCTTCCATGCAGTGACTTTTAATTCTCTTGCTGGCAAGAAAGTCTCCTCAGGAAACCCTCATTTATTTAGATGCATGTAACACTTTGACCCTTCTTTCTGTCTTTAGGTCCCTAACAGCACCCTTAGAAGTGGTTCAAAAATCACACTTTGATTCCATTTAAAATCAAAAGAACTGCAAAGGCTTGTGATGAGTGGTCATTGTCACACATGCATTGTAATAAGAAAACAATATACAAGAATCAAAGAGAATCAAGTGCAAGTCTTGTTAATTCCTTAGTTCAAATGGAGGTTTAATGTCTTCTGTCATTTCTCACATTCTGTTTTCTGACCAAATATTTAAAGCAACCTGCAACTGAGATTCCACATCTATGGAAGTAATAATTTATTTCAGTGTTAGCCTTTCTAATGTTAAGGTTGCTCCTTCACATCTAACCTGGATGACATTTAACCTTCATCTATTGTATACTTTGTCCTTTTTCTTTTGTGGTTTCTATAATGGACTATTTATTTAAAATCAAAACAAAAGGTATTGTATTCTCTTCCCCTTTTCAACAATCTTTCATATATCCTAAGACACCTCTGCTAAACATATTATTTTCTTCAGTGTCTCCTCATAGATTCTGTTTTCTAGATTTTAAAAAAAATCTAATAGCTCCAGTTGATTTCCTTTTCAAGGTTTAATGTTCAGTTATGTACATGGCGCATAAATAAATTTATCCTCTCCTAAATCATAGGAACATTATTTCCCTTTTATATTAAAAAAAATATAATTGGTGATTTAGTTAAATAAAAATCCAGGTGTTAAAGGAAAAGCAATTCCATTTTGATGAGACTGAAAAGCACCGTTTCAGTTTTTTGCCTAAACATCATATTTTTGAAGGTAGATTTTTTTGGAAGATTTGTGGGGATTTTGGAAACTCAGAATTTGTCTTGAAAGAAAAAATTAAGTCAGAAAATTTACAGTGACTCTGAGCAATTTCAGGTACTCAAGAAATCAGTTGACTAAATATAAAGAGAAAAAAAGGCATAAGTCTGCTGAGAATGACCACAAAGCGAGTTGGACCCTGAAGGGAAATTTAGTTGCCTCCATGGTGTACATTATGATTTTAGTACTGGGTTTGTGTTTCCAGGAACAAAGTTCAGCAGCTCAGTCGCTGGCCAGCAATTCAGAACACTGAGAGAACAGAAAACTTTCTCATTGCAGTTTTCCCACCTCCACTGAGCTTATTCTCATTTTGCATCCCCACTTTCATACGACAACATCACAATTTACAGCAATTTGCTATTATTTCCTGTCCTATTCAGAACTTATTGTTCAAATTTCCTTCTGTCTTACAAGGGTGCACTTCTATTTATCTAAAAGCACAAGCCAGGGCCTTAATAACAATTAGGTACCTTGAACATAAAGACAAATATGGTGCTAGCCCAGAAGAGTTAACAATACACTCAATACACAAGTCAATACTATTTTAAGTTGAGCTGATGTGCTCTAAGAACAATGTTGCATGTGATAAAACTCCCCCAAGGACAAAAAAAAATTTAAAAAAATTCACAGAGGGCTTTGGATTTTGAGCTGTCCATATAATTGATTTTTCCTTCCATTAGTCAGCCAGCTGAATATTTCCTTTAACCTCTGCTATTGCTGTGTCTTGCACTGTTTGTTCTTTAAGGAGAATATTTCTGCACAAGGTTTGCACAGAATAAATGCAGAAAAGTTGAATATTTGTAAGCCTGCAGACTCCAGTAGAATGGTTAGAAACAAAGCAAAGTGTTAACAGCTGTGACAATGCTGAGTTCCTGCTCCAGTGAAAGCACTATTCCTGAGTTTGTAATTGTCAATGAAGCAATTAATAACAGGATTTTTTCTGATAAAGTTCTTCTAAAGAAATCTGTGCCCAGCATAAAAGTAAAGAACCGAGTAATCAGGGACATGGAGAAAGTACAAGGATGCAGAACATCACTTCTATGTAGGATACTGCTTGTTTATAGCTTTTCTCTCTACATTACTCAGAAAAAGCTCTTTAGTGGGTGTGGAGTGTGTTTAAATAACAACTATGGAGGCCTAATCTTTCAGTAAATAGCTGTCACTATAATAATATGTTTGGAAATAGAAAAGGGTGCTCAGGGTAAGAGTTGGATAAGGCAGACACAGAAGTAAAAAGAAGGGGAAGCAGAAGATTATTTCCAGAATAAGGAAAAAATGCCTTTTGGATCAAGGCACAGTATTGTATTTGACACAAAACTTCTGTAGGTGTGTTTGAGTTCTTATCCCCCTTTCTGCATAAGTTTTATTCAAGAAAAGTGTATTTTTATCCCATTGCATGCATTCTTTCCTTTCTCATCTGCAACTATACCCAGATTCTAACTGCACAGGTAGCTAATTTCAGTTGTCTTAAACTTAATTTTCCACTGAAATTCCTATTAATTAAAAATAAAAAAACCAACTGTTTAATTTAAACAATGAACAATAATAATCACCTCCATCTTTATTAACTGCCATCTTCAGGACCTCAGAGATTTGACCTCAGGTTCATGAGGCCCATGGTCCTGATGGGCTTGAAAAGGGATGCAGGAGGAGGTGGTCCATGGGAGGGTTCCCTACAACTCCTGCGTAGACAAATACAAGAAGTGTGTTTAACATCTTGTGCCAGTGAACATCTCCTGCTTAAAGGCTTCTCCAGTGTACAAAGTCTACAAAATCTGAGCTTTCATTTCATCCTCTTCAGCCACCCCTAATTTCCAGGGACTACTCCTCTGAATAACACATCCTTGCCCAAAGCTGCAGTTAAATCCTTGTGGGTCTGTAGGTATTTCTCTGCCTGCAGTGACACAAAAAAAAAAATCCCAATTCACTAAAATCCACGCATTTCACACTTCATATTGATCTTTTTGATTATTTTTTCCTTTCAGCTAAAAGAAAAGAGCTTGTCAAAATGCCAGAAGATTCTTTGTTTCTGGAGTGCAAAAGAGCTTTCTAGAATATAGGGCAGACTGACAGCTATCATTTCTTTTCCCTGCAGACAGAGCAGATGATATTTCCCACAATTTCTTGGTTCTAGAGTGATAAGGAAAAAAAATCACCGCTGACTCCTGATAGCAACAAAAAGGCATAAGATTTAAGGAAGTTCTGATAATTTAAGTGATGAACAGAGAAAACTGACAGGTTATCTTCAGAGAGCCAGCAAGGTGTATGGATATGATGAAGGAGTTTACCTTGCTTGAGCGTTTGAATGCAGGATGATCAGCAAATGAAGGGAATGAGACCTAGAATTCATTGTAACCTGCCTTAATCTAGATGCCACAGTGGAAAATGATAATAATTTGTTGCTTTTTTGCTGACTGCTCACTAACAATTGTTAATCACTGCTATTAGGGTGATTTCTGGCCTTGACCTCTTTTTAATAAATCGAGATCTTTCCATCACATCATCTTTTATCACAGTTCTGTTCTGAAACACTCTGTATCACCTGCCATTGGAGATTAGGTCTACTAAAAAAGAGAACTTACCTGTCCATTAAGACTATCAGTAGTAGCTTTTCACACCAGGTCCTAGTAGAGGGTACATGAAAATAAAAGTCAGATTTCCTTTTTCCTGTTTGGGATATATATTCCTGTTTAACCCAAATTCTGCCATTCTGGGGAAAAAAAAAAAAAAAAGTAATCAAATAGGACAAAAGGTTCAAGGCCAGGTTGGATGGGGCTTGGAGAAACCTGGGATAGTGGAAGGTGTCCCTGCCCATGGTAGGACGTTGGAACTGGATGATCTTTAAGGTTCCTTCCAATCCAAACCATTCTGTGATTCTGTGACTGCAGTTGTTTTCTCTGTGATCCTCTTCAGATTAAAATCACAGGCATTTCTGAATTAACTCATGTTTATTGTGCAGAATGGGGAATATTGCAGAACATCTACTTTCACTCCCCATCTGGTAACTAATATAGATTTGTATTTTGACAACTGAATACCTGAGGGCCATTTCACAGTGGGAGTGAATGTACATTGCAAATAACTCCTGGTCATGGCCCAGGTTTTTCACAGAAGCCATTGGATTGCATTTTCTTCCTGCTGCTCCTCCTAATTTCACCCAGATGTGAGACCCCAAGGTTCATCCTAAAAGCCTGAGACATTTAAATTAACACATTTCATCTTCCATAGAATTTCCTAACCAAAAGACCCTGTGTGGGCTGTCTGACTGCTGCTGGCTCTGAGGTACAATCAGGACAGTTCACACACCAGGTTTTATCTGCTGAATGGCAGATATTTTTGCCCTTGGAAAGAACTCTCCCAGTGTTGCTGCTATGACTGATGAGTTTCCTGCATCTTCACTGCACAGCCAGAAGTTGCACTGGTACTATCTCAAACTCTAGACTGAATGTGAAAGTGTGCCAAGTTCATCCTGCCTGGAACAGAAATTCAGGGGAAAGTCAGTTTGCATGTGGGTGGTAAATCTGGCCACGTGGAGAATCAGCAGGCATGTGGAATGTGTGCTGCAGGACTTTACTCTGCATGCCCAGAACCATCACCTGTGGTACAAGATAGGCAAGAGCCTAATGGGATGAACCTTCAAAAAAATCAGAGCTCCTGCAGCCTGTTCATTGTTTATCCCAGAAAAAGGAAGAAGGAGATGCCTGAGATCTGGGTTCCTTTTCCTGCTGGGCTCTCTGCAGTCTGTCCAACAGAACTTGAACACACATAGCCCATGACAAAACTTTTCCAGGAGAGAATTCAGCAGGGCTTTGATGGGGTAAAGCAAACTGTAACACAGGCAGACATCAGCAAGGTGCAGTGTTTGCTGCAATTCATAGGTAGCCTTGTTTTAGTGTAAGACTCGTCACTCTTGGGAGAACATATCTTTTCCATGGATAAACCAAAATGGGCTTACTGATCTTACAGACTTTCTCAATTTCCAAAAATTATGATTGCCTAATAACACTGGCAGCATTTACTGCCAATAAAATGATGCATCTCTGTCCAGAAAGAACAAACTTTCTGGTTCAGCACCAAACAGAAGGGGGAAAAAAATACACTGGAATAAAGCAACCCCCCGCATTTGGTTTGCTGTGTATGTTAAGCTTTGCAATCATAACTATGATAGATCCAAATTAGTAATCTTTGCTTAATATTTATTACAATTTTGTCTGCCTGTGCAAAGTAGAAATAAGTGGTTGAATAGATCTTGCTTGTAAGGATGCCCAGTTGCTCTGGAGCTTCCTTTGAGCACTACTTTATTCTTTATAACATCTTGTTTTGGGTAATTTCCCCTCAGCAACAGCACAGCAGTGAATCATAAAAGAAGGAAGAAGTGACTGCTGATGCCATGCTAAGGTTGAACCTTGATTTCCAGCTAGTTTCATTTTAGATACTAGTCTCCATCAAGAGGCTCTGTTGTTTACTTTTAGGCAGTTTGTTTCATGTCTCTCTGTTCCTTTTCCTCTATGTTGGTCAGGCTTGAATTTTCAGCAGTTGATCAACATGTCTCACAGGACTCTGGTGAGAGAATCTCTGCAATACTGGCAGGACACCAATAAATAAGTGTGTGCTAAACCAGAGCCTTGTTATCCTTTTCAGTGTTGATCTGAACGATGGGCTTAACTGATGAAAGGGAAAAACGCAGAGGTTGTGAGTCCTGGGGAGACCAGAGTGGAAGGCTGCATTAAAAATTTGGAGAAACAATTTGAATTGTGGTTCATGGGAAGCTTCAATACTAATAAAAACCAGTATAAATGGCTACATTTCTGGGTAGGAAATAAAATTCATGTAACATAGAAGTAAATTGCTGGACAGTAGCATGAGACAATAACATAGAAGTTGAAATTTTACAAGGATGAGGGTGAATGGTGTAACTCTGGAGCAGAAAAGGGCACATTCCCTTCTGGGCTGTTTTAATGGGATGGTTGTATGTCAGTCTCAGGGGGTAACTGCTCTCATATGCTCAGCTGGAGCCTTGTTTACAAGGCATTGAATATAGAAGATGTACATCAAGAGAAGGACAGTGAAAGATCTAGAAAGTTACTGTGCATGTGCTAGGTTTGCTTTATCTGGAAAGGGTTGATTCAGTTGCAAAAATATATCTGTCTAGAAAAAGTGGAGTTGCCTTATGTCATTCCTAGTATCTGCAATGGGCAGGCCAATGTGAGAGAAGTGGAGACGAGGCAAGATCACTGAGGCATCTGAAACAGATAATAAAATACATGTCTGTATTTGGACAACTGAATCACTGGCCAGAAGATAGGAAGGAAATATCAGAATCTTTTAATAGCTAGGAGATAGCTGCTGCTTCTTGTTCTTGTTCTTGTTCTTGTTCTTCTGCTTCTTCTTCTTCCTCTGCTGCTGCTTTTTCTTCTTCTTCTTCTTCTTCTTCTTCTTCTTCTTCTTCTTCTTCTTCTTCTTCTTCTTCTTCTTCTTCTTCTTCTTCTTCTTCTTCTTCTTCTTCTTCTTCTTCTTCTTCTTCTTCTTCTTCTTCTTCTTCTTCTTCTTCTTCTTCTTCTTCTTCTTCTTCTTCTTCTTCTTCTTCTTCTTCTTCTTCTTCTTCTTCTTCTTCTTCTTCTTCTTCTTCTTCTTCTTCTTCTTCTTCTTCTTCTTCTTCTTCTTCTTCTTCTTCTTCTTCTTCTTCTTCTTCTTCTTCTTCTTCTTCTTCTTCTTCTTCTTCTTCTTCTTCTTCTTCTTCTTCTTCTTCTTCTTCTTCTTCTTCTTCTTCTTCTTCTTCTTCTTCTTCTTCTTCTTCTTCTTCTTCTTCTTCTTCTTCTTCTTCTTCTTCTTCTTCTTCTTCTTCTTCTTCTTCTTCTTCTTCTTCTTCTTCTTCTTCTTCTTCTTCTTCTTCTTCTTCTTCTTCTTCTTCTTCTTCTTCTTCTTCTTCTTCTTCTTCTTCTTCTTCTTCTTCTTCTTCTTCTTCTTCTTCTTCTTCTTCTTCTTCTTCTTCTTCTTCTTCTTCTTCTTCTTCTTCTTCTTCTTCTTCTTCTTCTTCTTCTTCTTCTTCTTCTTCTTCTTCTTCTTCTTCTTCTTCTTCTTCTTCTTCTTCTTCTTCTTCTTCTTCTTCTTCTTCTTCTTCTTCTTCTTCTTCTTCTTCTTCTTCTTCTTCTTCTTCTTCTTCTTCTTCTTCCTCTTCTGCTTTTTCTTCTTCTTCTTCTCCTCCTCCTCCTTCAATAATATTATTATTTTTATTATTACTATTATTCAGTGGCACTAAAAGTCAACTGAATCCATAACTAGGCATCCAAGAGTGAGCTGAACTGTTCTCCAGGATGCGTTCACTAACTTGTTTAGATCTCTCCTGACTAAAAGGAGACCTTTAGACATCCATACAGAGACACCAAAACATGGCTCTCTTGTTCTCAAGCTGATCTCCAGGCTGAGATCTCACTTCAGTTGCCTGAACCACTCATGGTACTGGTAGGGAATGGATCCCCCAGAGGTCCAGTGTTATTTCTGTCACCCTAATGAAGTGTTTTTGACTACCTCAAAGCTTTTCATGTGACACTGAATACACATGTATATGACATTCACATAGAGAAACTTATCACCTGGAGACTGAGCTGCACGTTTCCCTTTCTGCTAGGACGTAAATGATGCAGGTTTTGCACCCCAAAAGGAGCATGACACTCCTGGAAACAGAGAGGCCTCTCACAGCTTCCTAAATTGCCTTGTAGGTAGGCAGATCTCCAGCATACATGTGAAAATGTCATTGAATGTGTTTTAAGGTAAAAATTCCTTGGGAGGGTACCTCAAGATGGATGTGTGGAGCTCTGATGTTGGAGATTTCCTTGCAAAGTGCAGACATGTTTCACAGAGTACTGGAATCATCAAAAGCTTTGGGTTTGAAGGGATCTGAAAGATCTTCAGGTTCCAAACCCCCTGCCTTTGTCTGGGATACCTCCCACTAGACCAGGTTGCTCATTTCTTTAAAGGACACTTTCCCAGGAAGAGAGTTTGTGCCAAAGCCACGATGAAAGCCGGGAATGGTTTCTCTACCCAAAATGAGAAAGGGAGCCAATCTGTCACATTAGGCATTCACTTATCTTCAGAGTATGAGCTTTTAGAATGACTAACAATGAATCAAATCCACCTGATAATAAACCACTCATTTACCCTTCACTGAGCCTGTTTCTCCACCCCAGCACCACTGAACAGGTTTTCACAGCAGCAGCTCACACAGAGAATCTTTCAATCACCACTGGAGACCAGCGTGGATTTGTATTGATCCAGGAGTTGCATGTGAGACCGTATGTCATGTAAGAGTTTTGATTAAAATATCAGAGCTGCTGTCACTCTGAACACACCAAAGATTGGTGCTGCTGATGTCTAATCAAAGTTTTTGGGTATGCTTCTATGACAAAGCCAGTAATTCAGAGTGAAAGTTCTCCACAGGGGCCAGTGTCATATCAATCTTATTTAACATCTACTTAAATGTTATTCCTGCTGTCTACAATCAGTACACAAGTTCAGCTGCTCAGACAGACTACATCTTGCCCCTCTTAGCTCCTTGATCATGTCAGTGAATTATTCCTGTCATTTTCCTCACCTTTTTTCTCTACCTCTACTCTTGTCTGTCTTCAGACTTTGACTGTGTCATATTGAATTTAGCTTGAATTCCAGCTAGTGACAAAAAAAAAAGCAAGTTTGCTTTGTGAAATGCCTCACACAATTTCAGGGCGTCAAAGGGGAAAATCGACATTTGCTCGCGGAGAGTGAAATGCCTGCACGAAGACAACCCATCACTCCTGAGTTTGCTCCCTGTTCTCCCCCTTATACTTCTCAAGAAAAGTGATACTTCATGATAAATTTTGGCACCACAGAGTTTACTTGGTAATTTCATTTCTGGGGAATGTTTTCCCCAAGTGCAAAGATTAATATGGAGAGAAGGATGGAGTTTTGTGCTAGAGGAGATGTGTTTATTGGCACTGCAAAGTGGAATGGAAAAGGTATGAGAATTGTGGTTTTCTTGCACAAGTAAAGGCAGTGGTGTGTGGCCCAGGAATATTTCCAAAGGACCTCAAATGAACTGATTTAACAATTACTTGATTATCTGCACCTGTGGCTTTAACTCAGGAGGAGGCTTTCTAAAACTGCTTTTAAAATTTGAGTTATTGCCTCCATTAAATTGGCTAAAAAGAACCAATTCATTACATTGAATATTGTGAAATGTCACAACTGCACTGGTGTCTTATTCAACGTGTACCAAACAAATATAAGGAAAGAATTTCAAGTAAATATTGAAACTTAAGTTATGACCCCAGAGCTAACACAGCCTAATCCACTAATTCAGTTAAACTATAATCCCCCCTTCTTTTCCAGGAAGAGTTATTCTTAAAGAAGCACATTTAACATTTGTTTCAGCCCCCATGTTTTCATAGTTTGGTATAGTTTGCCAAAAAAAAAAAAAAAGAGTATCAAACATGATAAAAAAAAGTCAATAAAATAACAACTTTTATTTTACTGTTTGTATGTAATGAGTAATCAGCTCTATAAATTCCCCCAACTCTGCTATTCTAGGTACTGACAGGTTTTGCATAGGCTGTGCTGATCCTTATCAAGAGTGTGAATCCAAGTAAATATCTTGTTATTATCAGAGGTGTTGATTTTATTCAGCCTCTGCAGTAGCAAGTTTTCAGGAAATTTGTTAAGGCTGCAGTTATGTTCAAAACTCTTATTTTTAGAATTCTGTCAATCCAAAAAATGTTTAAGAATCCATGTTAGTAATTTAATGTGCAGTTCATCTCACCTAATATCTGGAAATCTAAAAAATAAATAACTACATCTGAGCAGGTCACCCTGACCTCTTTTGATAGTCAGTAATGAAAAATAGACATTTTCAGAGGATGATTCATAAAATCTGTCTCATCTTCAGTTTTAGAATACTAATATTAATACACTTTTTCTATTCATTATGTCCTTTCCTTGTGTAGGGTCAAACTCAGGTATAGAACATACTGTTAAGATGTCTCAGCTGCAGCAGGTGGATCCTAATTCTCAGCAATTTTTGAGTTATTAGGAAGTTTTACACATATAAGACCTCAACTTTGATCAGAAAGAACTTTAAGGGCTCCAAACCCTGTATCTAGACAGCAAAATCAACAACAAAAAAATGTGTCCAAAAAAATTATTCTGCTTCCATCAAACACAGACTTCTGATGGATTAATAAATCTTAGAGTAAGGATTTTCTTCATTATAGAAGTACCCTGGCATAGAAAATAAGGATGACTCCATAGACTCAATCTGTTGGTTTTGCAGTATTTCTGTGTTTGAATTGTGATGGAGTTTACAAACTGAGGTAATCAACAAGTCTCAGAACCTACTTTATATTATAGCTATCAAGATAGATAGATTTAAACATTTCATACCAAATTAAAAAAAAAGGTAAATGAAAACAGAAAAACAAACAAAAAGACATAGAGAAAACAACTCCCACTCTGTATTATATGAAATGCCAAGTAAATTGGTAAACCAATTTAAGAACCAAGTGATAAATACCTACTTTAGCAGCTAAAAGTGAGCTATAAATAAAAACTTAGCTAATGGTTTATTTAAATTAGGCAAGTCAAAACTAAAGGTATGATTTGTTTTTAAACACTGATGTTTTTCTTACAAACAGCTCAATTTAAAACTCCCAATCAATTTCAACTGTTCATGGAGATGAGGCTTCAGACTGAGCCTCATAAATGTGGTAGTATTCATTAAAAATTCTCATAGGAATGCCATAAACCAACACTTGAGGAAAATCCTGCTTGGCTGTGAAACAGTGCCTGTCACAGCTTTATAAAGATGCTCTTGCTCCAATGGACTAAATGTTAATGCAGATCCACCTGGTGGGATCCCACCTGATCTTTTCTCCAAATTTTGCTTTAGTTCAGTTTAACAGGACTTGGACAGACTGCACACCATCAATAACACAGAATTCTGACAGCTTTGGTTGCTCTTTGCCACTGAACCTTTTATTTTGTTTGCTTAAACTCTTCTTTAACGGGACTTGGTGACCTCTTGGGCTCAGATGGAGGCCACCTAACACAAATCCCAATGGCAGTGACTCCTCCCAACACGAAGAAATTAAAAAGTAATAAAGCTATTTCTGAAAGCCACCCTGTAATAATTATGCTGTGGCTTTGCCCTTGTAAAATAATTAGAGAAACATAACACATAGTCACACACATATTTTCTCAATTATTCTAATCACGTTTGAGTTTTGCAGATAGTCCTGCAAAAAGTTTTCAGTGATCCACAGCAGCTGCTCCAAAGAATTTGGCAATTGCTATTTTAAACCAGTCAAGCCAGGATATTGCATCAGTTTTAATAAAAAATCAAATATTTGATACTTTAAAGTGAATTTTAATGTCCTAAGGATATTTTTATGAAGAGAGAAATCTTTATTTCATAAACTTTTAGTGCAGCATAGTAGATTCAGTTGACTGATAAAAGCACACACAATTCAATTTTTCCTTCAGGATTTTTGGGTGGGTCATTGTAATTGAACCTAAAGTTATTAAATATTTTGACCTTCTGCAACAGTTTTAGAGTTAATGCAGAGAAATAAATTTGTTTTTGAGAACTCTTTTAAGAAAAAAAATGTTAAAAGGTAAATATGTATATGTATTTGTGGTTTTATTTGCATATTTTCCCTAATTTCTACCACTTCATGTTTAATTTGATAGTGACAGCTCTTGGTTTTCTCTCTAACAGAAATGCCAGAACATGTGTATATAATTTAATTCTATTCTGTCCTAGCAAATTCTAGCCTTATATGATGAGATGTAATCAGTGAGAAATCACTAAGAAATGTCAGAAATATCTTTCTGTGTTTACTGTCCCCTGAATTTACCTGCAGATGGTAGTTTCTGATATTTTAAAGGTGTATAGTTGGGAATGTCTTTTTCACAAAAATTTGGATTCTCTTTCTTATACTCACAGTTATCTCCTCAGCCAAATATATCCTTCAATTAGGTGGGTTCTACTGAGAGATAGTCATCTCTCATCTATCCCATGAAGTGTATTCAAGGTCAAATTAAAGGCAAACAGGCCTGAGGTGATGCTTGCTGAATCTAATGGAAGGGCAGGCTAAAAGAAGAGTCAGAGTAATGCTTCAAAATATTAAAAGAAAGCATGAAGGCATTCAGTTGCTGAAGTTCAAAAGGGAAAAAAACATCTGTGGAGATGTTATTTAATTTATATAAAAACAAAGGTTTCTAAATTCTTCCACTGTCTACTCTCACATGGTGTTTGTAGACATATTTGCTGCTTGAAATAATTTATGATTCCTTTGGTGGGATTCAGATGCCCAAACTTGGGCATTTAACCCCAGCAGAGATGCCATAAATTATCAGAAACCCTTGTATGATGAAGAACACAACCTAGAAGGGACCCACAGCTTCCCAGAGTGGACTTCTCACTGGACACCTGGCTTGAAGTTCAATCCTGCTCATGTGCCCTGGGAAAGATTCAATCAGTTTCTTTTGTTGCTTTGAAGATTAATTTCTGTTGTTAACTCCAGCTTGCAGCACTTGAGGGGAGGGGATGCCACTGCCCTCTTCAGCAGCAGGAGAGGCAGGAATCTATCAACCCAGGAGAAGGGACACTACTCTGTAAGGATCTAATTATTAAGAGATGCCTCTGCCAGAATTAAAGTGCAAACAAGATGATAGGCTAAAGTTAATTGTACAGATTTTGTTTAACAGCAAATGTGAGGTAGAGAGACAGAAATAGGTGAGGTGAGGAATAGAGAGGTGAGGAAGGAGAAAGAGAGTGAGAGGGAGACAGATTAAATAAAGATATCACAACCACATGGATTCCAGCAGCATCGCATTGGTCCTCTTCTTCTGGCCTTCCCAGTGGTGTGGGTCCCAGAGCGTTCTTCTGGAGGTACCACTTGTCTTGGTTTGGAAAGACAGATGTCTGCTAAGGAAGGCAGGAGCCCTCCCTGAAATGGAAAAATGTAAACCCCCTCTCTCTGAATTGTTATAAACTTGAAATTAAGGGGGGCTCCCAGNCTTTTACAGAGCCCAGGTCCCAGATATCCACAGGGTGTAGGTGCCATTCCCACAACTTATTCTAGTACATCTGTAAGGAGTTTCTTCCTTTCTCACAGTTTGGCACGGAGGGAATTTTTGCCTGGGTAGGGCACCCAGAGCTGACTCACCAGGTCTGGGTTCCTGTTGTTGCCATCTGCTCTCATCACAGGATCCCACAGCCTTCACAGTGGAATCTTCTCTGCTGTGCTAATTCCAAGCCTGGAATTAGCAGCTTCCTGTTGTGGTGCCTTATCTTAGGGGAACTTCCTTCTCTGACAGTGTTTTGAGACATTTCGCTGCATTCTCCAAGTGCTTCCACTTTTCTATCTCAGGACCTTTGTCAGGTCCCCCAGCTTGAGAGAGAACAGGTAGATGGCACACTTTTCATGATGAAAATTTGAATATATTAATGTTTGGAGGAGGAAAAATGCTGTCCAAGGATCAGCCGGCTATGTGGAAGAAGGGGAGGAAGGAAAGAAAAAGAAGAAATTATGTAAGGGGGAGAGATAGGGAGTGAGGGAAAGGAAAAAAGGAAGGGCAGGAGGGAAGACTTCAGCTCTATCCAGACAATAACATTTATAAAGCACAAGCTATTCAAGACTGGGACATTTGAACATTTCTAGCTCAACTAAGCAAAATATGCCTCAGCTCAATTTTACTTCTAGTATTATTATTGTTATTTTTCTCACACATAGTATTGCAAACTCCTTTTATACATTTTAATCCTATTTTGTAGCTGTTCCTCTATTGCAGGCAATTTTGGGTTATTTGTTCCCTTCCTCTCCCGAGCCTGAAAATCATATCT
The DNA here is from genome assembly GCA_013399945.1 of Ploceus nigricollis. Taxonomy (NCBI): domain Eukaryota; kingdom Metazoa; phylum Chordata; class Aves; order Passeriformes; family Ploceidae; genus Ploceus; species Ploceus nigricollis. Next base: position 334,034 of record VXBC01010540.1, read on the forward strand.
TTTCCCATCATATCTTCTCCCATCATATCTTCATGTTCTTTTGGTCCATTTCCAGTGTGCCTCTGTCCATGCTGGAGCTGACAGGAGCTCTCAGTTTCACAGAGGTAGTGATTATGTTTAACTCATTGCTTCTCTCCCCTTCAGATCATTAATGAAGTTAAGTAAGCCAGGCCTTGTTTATATCCCAGCTTAAAGTCTTTCCAAACTTAAAATACTGTATCATTGATAATTCCATAACTTCTGTTATGAAAATCATAAATTATATCTTGAAATAACATAAACATCCTCTCTGCAGCCCCAGTGCCTGGTGAGTCATTTGGAATACCCACTCAGTGTGGCTGTATAGATGTGGCTGTAATCAGCAGGGCAACTTCCACTGAGACCTTCTGAGAGCTGCCAAAAGAAATCTGGATGATGGAGTCACTTGTAGATTCACCAGTTTGATCTGCATCACACGAGAGCCATGGGGACCATTCCCCATTATGCTGGAAACAAACAGTGCAATGTCATCCAAGACTGGACTGGTTTAATTTAAATGAGAAATCAGAGGCTTCTGGGATCAGGACTGCATTATCTCCACAGATGTAGAGCACAGTTTCATTTTTTCATCAATCTGCTTACATTAAAATGAAGTAGCTGAAATTTCCAAGCCTTTTATTCTCCTTGTAGAATCATTCAGTAGGATTTATGACACTTCTCACCAAAATATGTGTTTTTACTTATATTACCTTTCTGCTGCCATGGTCAGAGTTCCAAGAGAGAGATGTATTGCATTACAGGTCTTCTGGTAATAGGTTTCTCCGACAAAAGAAACATGGGATGTAACCATTCATTTCTATGTGACTCTCTTTTAGATCATCATTTCCTCTGAAAGATTTTTTTCCAGGTGTATTATTCACTTATTTAGGAGGTTCAGGCAAGGATTTGTGGATGTGCTTTGGGTATGTGGTTTTTTTTAAACCCAGTCCCAGAGATAGTGTGAGGGCCTTACCCTGCACCACTGAACTCTGTGGAAATTGTAGCCTCTACTTAAAGCTTTTCTGCAAGAATTCAAGGCTGTGTTAGTGAGCAAGAAGAATGGAATGTTTGCTAATTCCCATCTTAAATCTGATTCAAATACTATTAAATTCATGGTTGTTTCCCTAAGGAGCAAACAGTCCAAGGCCAGGTACCATTAAATGTGTTTAATCAGGTTCACGCTAAAAGTAATCATCCCGTTTTCCCTGAGGATAATTAATAGGAGATGTGAAGCATTTAAAACCACAAAAAATATGGATAATGCTTTTCAATGTGGTTCATGACATCTGCATAGATGTTTTTTCTATACTTAGAATAGTTAAGTCCTACATCTGCTTTAATATATAAAGGATTTATTTAGGATAAAGGCTGTGTTACACTACAGTGCTGTAAGGACAGAAGAAGAGTGCCTGTGCTCTCCATCTCCATACTTTAAGTGACAAATTAAATAAATAGGACAAAAACTGGAGCAGCTCAGCTCTTCATGGAGTAAGGACATAAGGGACCCACCATGATTGCGCTGCTCATTCTTAAAGGATATTACATGCTCCAAATCCTTGCTTGAAATGACATTTCTCTGACTTTTGTGTGAATACACAAACTCTGATGATCGAATCCAGCAGTCTGTAACTCTCAGCAGCTTTAGGATAGAAAGGGGGACAGGAAAGGTTTGCTTAACAGCACAAGGAAGGGCTGGTAACAAAGCCAAGGCAGCAGGCTCAGCTTGTGAGCATCCAGCCCTGCTCTGTGCACTTTGCAGCCTCTCCTCACTGGGGCTGGTCCTTCCTCTCACCTCTGCACTCTTCCTGGGTGTGGATGTGAGCAGCCTGACTGAACTCAATGACTGACCCTGCTCCTGCACAGAGCACTGAACCATCCTAGTGCTGACACTCCTACGCTTTATTTTCCTACACAGCAGTGCTAGCTTAGTGTTTAATTTTGTTTCATTAGAAGAAAGTTATTTTTTTAATTATAATTCATTATTTCTCTCAATATTTTCAAGACTAGTGCTGGCAGAGGCTTAATGGAATCCAATCCCTTTTTCAATAGAGAGCATTCTTGCATTCTCCTCACATCTCCATTATGGGCTGTCACAGGCTTCATGCACAGCACTAATGGCCTGGGCAGGTGCTCATAAATATCCTGCTCATCTTAGGAGTGGTGTAATTGAGGGTAAACACAAATCAGTGGTTTTTGCCCACACCTAACATGGGTATTGCAGGTCTGTCCCACTTCTCCCTGTGTAATCTGGGTGGCTTTTCCTGATTTAACACAAAACTGCTGCTCTGAGGGGCAGAAGAGGCTTGCTGAAATGACAGCAGTTCTCTGTCACTTCTTCTGTCCATACCCAGCTGTCTTAGCAAGGACTGAGGGTTTGTTTGCTCAGCAATCACATAAGTCATGCTTCCTAAATTAATGGAATTCAGCTGGAATTTGTCATTCAGTATCTTTTCAGGCTTCTTTTCTTTTTTTTTTTTTTTTAATGTGAGTATAATGATGTGTTTTTCTGTGATACTGGTTTTTCCAAGGTTTCTGAGGTTAGAGTAAAAGTGCACCTCTTTAGCTTCCTTTCAGCTTCTCTCCTGGCCATGGTGTGGTGCGACCATGGTGGGTTGACCATGGATGAATGCCAGGTGCCCACCAAAACTACTCAGCCACCTCCCTCCTCAGCTGGAAAGGGGAGAGAAAATATACCAAAAGGCTTCTTGGTCAAGGTAAGGACAGGGAGTGATTACTCAGCAATTACTGTCACAGGCAAAACAGACTTGAGGAAAATAATTTAATATATTGCCAATCAAATCAGAGTAGGATGATGAAAAATAAAAGCTAATCTTAAAACACCTTCCCCCTACCCCTCTCTTCCTAATGTGTTTAACTTTATCCCTGAATTCTTTACCTCCTCCTCTCCCACAGCAGTGCAGGGGGGTGGGCAATGGGGGCTGTGGGTCTGTCTTGGAGCTGGNAAAGAATTTTTTTTTTTTTTTTAATATCATTGATCCATGACTTCTCTCATTTTAGGATTTGTGTGTGGTAAAATTTAGAGAACAATTCTATCAACAAATTCAACTTTTTCAATATGTCATGATATAAACCTAGCGGGTTTTCAAACAAAAAAAAAAGACAATGATCTTAGTCACAGGGGCTATTAAGGAACTGTGGGTAGTTTGGTAAGAACATCATAATTTTTTTTTTTTAATCAGATTTGCTGTAAAAGCTTTGCAAGGCATCTCTCTACCTGCAGGAGTAAAGCAGGGAATAANTCAGCTGGAAAGGGGAGAGAAAATATACCAAAAGGCTTCTTGGTCAAGGTAAGGACAGGGAGTGATTACTCAGCAATTACTGTCACAGGCAAAACAGACTTGAGGAAAATAATTTAATATATTGCCAATCAAATCAGAGTAGGATGATGAAAAATAAACGCTAATCTTAAAACACCTTCCCCCTACCCCTCTCTTCCTAATGTGTTTAACTTTATCCCTGAATTCTTTACCTCCTCCTCTCCCACAGCAGTGCAGGGGGGTGGGCAATGGGGGCTGTGGGTCTGTCTTGGATCTGGCTGGACTTGGACCTGTAGGACACAGGGGAGGCTTCCAGCAGCTTCTCAGAAGCCACCCTTGTAGCCCTGCCTGCCCTGCCATTGACAAAACCTTGGCATGCAAATCCAGAAGAGTGACATTGCTGCTGGCACCAGCTTCTCACAGGTGCAACCCAACTTTTGCTCTCTCAGGGGATTGTGTTCTCCTCCTTCCATTCTTTCTTCACCACATACTTTAGAATTATGAACTCCAGTTTGACAGCAGAGCCTGGACCCTCTTTATTCTTTTAGCATGTAGTGATATAGTTTCCATCTTGCTCTTAAGGGATGACATAGAAACTATATTTACCAAACAAAATTGGCCCAGCAGATGTAAAAGAACTGAAAACACCAGCTCATAAATCACTGCACAGAGGCAGTCACTGGCTCAAAGGATAGCCTGCATGTGATAAACAGAGTGACTTAGTTTAATAAAGCACACAAGCTTTGAGTTGAGGACCATTTTAGTCTAAAATCCTACAAATATTAGGGCCAATTCTTAAAAAATATTGTTTGCTAGAAAACTTGTGCAGGAAGAAATTTACAAAAATAAGAAATAGATTTATATTTTCTTTTTTTTTTCTTTTTTTTTTTTTTAATATCATTGATCCATGACTTCTCTCATTTTAGGATTTGTGTGTGGTAAAATTTAGAGAACAATTCTATCAACAAATTCAAATTTTTCAATATGTCATGATAAAAACCTAGTGAATTTTTCAAACCAAAAAAAAAAAAAAAGAGGACAATGGTCTTAGTCACAGGGGCTATTAAGGAACTGTGGGTAGTTTGGTAAGAACATCATAATTTTTTTTTTTTAATCAGATTTGCTGTAAAAGCTTTGCAAGGCATCTCTCTACCTGCAGGAGTAAAGCAGGGAATAATACATTTAGCAGGAGCTGCGTCTTGACTTGTTGATTCCAATACTGAAAATACTGGATTGTGAAGTCATCTGTGCATATTAGCACAGGGAACATCAGGGCCTCAAGTATTTTTTGAAATTAAAGAAAACAAAGAATTGCTCTTCCTGCCTATTTCCCATTTTCCCCTTCCCCTCTCCCCACTGAAAGGTAAGGGTAAGTGTCCAAAATCCTATGAAGGTCTCTGTATCCATCTGCAGCAGGGAAGGATCTTTATTTTTTTAACTGTTTACTCTTTCACAACTGCATTTCCTTGTAATCTGTGAGGCCAGGAGAAAGACAATATCAATCTGTTTGATATTAAATTCCCAATGAGCCATTTCTCCCCTTACATCTCTAGGTAGCTTTGACTAGCATGGCAATGGTTAAACAACATGAACTCTCAAATTTGTTTTAAATAATTATACACTAGAAGGGTTACATCAAGAGGTGAATGCCTATAATTTGTGCTGTACCAGTAGCTTTCAATTAAATCTCAATTTGATCTCTTGGAGCATCCTGGCCCAAATTTGCAGCTAATTCTACCTCAATCTTCAGAATTTAATCAAGTATTTAGGATTGAAGAAAGTAATTTCTTAGGTGCTGCAATGACTTTGTAATCTTCCACAATGAGACACTGCAATGATAAACATGAGCAAAACTAAAAGCACATTTGGGGTGGGATGTCTGAGGGGGAATCATAGATCATACACATGTTCATTATGTATGTGAACTACAGCAGGTGAAGGGGAACACCTGTCCTGTGAGGAAAGACTGACAGAATCGGAAATACATTGATGTTTATGTGTGTGAAGATCAATTAAGGTGCAAAGAAGAAATCTCTACAAGATTAAAAACTTTGTCAGAAAAATAGTAAAGATGAAAGGGTAGAAAGGCATTTCAAGATTGCAGTAGATCATTCTGAATTTTTAATGCCTCACAGGATTGAAATCGGTCTTTTTCCCTCTTAACTGAGGGTCAATAGAAGTGTCAACCACTGAGGATTGTGGGAATAATTAATTTAACTTATGAAACTATGATATGCAGCCTGGACTCTACCTTCCCTGAGCAAAAGAAAACAACATTTCTGTACACCTTATATTTCCTTTATCCTGACTAGCAAGATGCAACAAGACAATCTGAGGTGGCAACGTGAAATCATAGCATTTGTACCTGTGTGGCCTGGATTTGTGCTGCTTGCTCCTGTTTGTGAAGTGTGCTTCACATCAAAAACCAGCACCACCCAACCCTTAGGATTGCTGAGAGTCTCAGTGTGTGATGAATGCATGAGTACTTCTCTGATTGTCTCTCTGTGAAATACATTGAAATAGCACAACTAAACGAGGGGCATTTTCCCAACCAATTTGCTGACAGCGTGAAACTTGGTGCTAACAAGAGTTTTGCAATTTGAATGAGTTTTAATCAACCCTTAATGGAGAGTTTCTCTGTGTGCTGAAGTTATTAGTCACATTCCCTCTGATTCCTTAGGTTGAGGGTTGTAGTATAAAGGTGCTGTATTATTTCTGAAACAGAGAAATAAACAAGAAGTTGCTGTTGCTGCCTACAAGGTCCTGGTTTGTCATTCATTTGAATTCATTTCTTCTTACAAACACATGTGTGCACATAATTTTGAGCCTACAATGTTTTCCAGCTAATGGGATACTTCTCATAAGGATTATAGCAGTGGCCAAGCTTTAAATTAAATTGAATTAAACACTGAACACACACTTATCTATTTGCTCTTGGGTGTCATTAACATAGAGTTAGGAAGGATATTTTTCCCATTGGAAACATATTTATTCCCTTACTCTTAAGGCAGGGAGGTTGTTTATTCAGCAATTATAACTCTCCCTTGTTGTGTTTTCTTTTGGTTACTTTATTCATCTTCCATTATCCCTTCTTTTGACACAATTCACTGCAAGAAATAGCCTGTCATCCTCTGTTTCAGTTTAAGTTTCTACTCTGTTCCAGCTCTTGTTACACTGAACTTCTGATATGTTGGGATATGAAGCAGATATCAGGCAAGATGACCTTTGGTCAAAACCAGGAATCTGCTCAAAGTACCAGAAGTGTCTTGGGACTGGACAGACCTCCAAACTGTGTGTGTGTGAGAAACACGATTTTCCAGTCAGCTTTGAGGGATTCCTCACAGAAGGAAAGATGAGTAAGACATTTGGATGAAACCCAGTGGATGAAGTAGTGGCTGTGGGCTTCATGAGTGTACGTTTCCTACGCAGATTCATCTTCAACATCTTGTCTACAAACTCTGAGTAATCAAGGGAGACAGGCAATGAAAAGCCTCAGTCCATGTCATTGTGATTTGGAGAACTGAGAGGTCATCTGAGTCACAGAACTGCAGGATGCTCAGGCTGGAAGGGACCTCAGTAGATCATCTAATCCCACCTCCCTGCTCAAGCAGGGTCATCCCAGAGCCCATGGCACAGGACTGAGTCCATTTGGTCCTTGAACCCTGCACTTGCCTTTGCTGCACTCTGTTCAGTCCCTCTTTGCCCGTCTCTCCAACCTGCTGAGGTCCTTCTGAAGGGCTGCACAGCACTCTGGGCTGCTGGCCACTGCTCCCAGCTTTGTGTCACCAGTGACCTTGCTGAGGAGGCACCTAGTCCATCACCCAAGTCATTCATGAACAAGTTAAACTGTTCTGGACCCAAGCTAAAGAAGTGCCTGTTTTTATAAAATAAAATCTGAGACCAGGATTCCATTCCTCAGGTCTCCATGTACCAGCAAAGGGACTCTAAACAATATCTGCAATAAATGCAGCTCATATTACCATCATTACATCCAGAGGGTTTGCTTTTCACTTAGCATCTTTCCTCTCCCCAGAAAAAGATACTGAAGCTCGTTTCAAATTCACATATGACATGGAACTTTTTTAATACAGAATTAACTGTTCCAGTGATATCTCACAGTGCAGGCATCCCCCCATCCACAGACACTCCAATGAGCTCATCCTACAGGTATTATGTAAAAGACATAAGGAAGGATGTGTTCAGGGTCTCCTGCTGACATTGCTCCATTTTATTAAAATCCTCATATTCCCCTGGAAAAATAGGCTAGAATGCAGGTGTCTGGCTCCTCAGAAGAATGAACTTGACACAAGGATGCTCAGACGTCAATTCTTCCTCAGTTCTTCCCGCTAGTGCTGTTCTACTTTGCATTTAATGTTCAAAAGTCTTTGGAGACAAAGAGATTTGGTCCTTATCAGGGTAATCAGGAGATGTGCTCTAGAAGTGGGACACCTGTTTTTTTTTTTTTTTTTGTTTCAATGCTAATGAACATTTAATTTGCACATAGTAGGACACCAGCCATAGGTGAAACCAAAAAGGATAAAAATCTTCCCACAAGTGCGCAAAATACAACATAGTGGGCACTCAGACAGGAGGCTTGAGATGTTTCCTTCATCTCCCTAAAGGAAATGTTGACTCACTGTTTCTTTCAGCAGGGTGACTGCCTTTGCCAGCAGACAAAGTCTGCTGAAGTCATGATGAATCAAGACTTCATTTAGCTTTCATTTTTGCAAGTATCTCAGTGATTTTTTTTTTTTTTTGCAGAGAAGTTACGTAGTTCAGATTTTTCTTCAATGGGAAACAACAACAAACCCAAACTAAAACACAGGTTTTGCAACTCTCTCTTCTCTCCCTTCCCCTTTCTCAGTTCAGCAGGTCCCTACTTTGAGCAGGCTCTAACCCTCATGATTAGCTTCCCAAATAATGGCTAAACAGTTCCTGGAAATCATTCCTAAAATCACCACTGCCACTAAGGACTAATTCCATTTGTATAGCTCTACGTACATCTTGAGCAGCAGGGTTTGTTTTGGTGTTTGTGTGTGAGCACAGCCTTAATGCAGATCCCACATATTTGTGATCTCCCCTGTGAGCTGCCAAGATGGGTTCCTTCACCTGAAAACACACACAGGTAGTCATTCTTCACATGCAAAATGTCAGTTTATGACTACTAGAGAGGCATATTTATTGTTTGCATGCATCTTCCTAACTTCCCTCCTCACCATTCTTACCTGTAAGCAAAATCATTCAAAAGATAAGAAAAAAAAATGTCAAAAATTCAATATATGTTTTTTCAGAATTCTTCATTGTTATCTGAAAATACAACTCCTGTTGTACATATTGGAGTTAACTGATGATAAAACCTTGGGCAAAATAAAAATAAAAATAAAAAAATTAAAAGAGATGAAAAGAAAATAATCATGCTGACATTTCCTGGAAAATTGAATGTTCTTTTTGTGCAAACATCGAAGACTGGTTTCATTACTGAGTGTCAAGAGTTCACTCAATAGCAAAAGCTCCTGTGTGTCACTCAATCTACACTTCAGCATTTTTCCAGCAGGAACTTGCTTTGTGTAGGAGATAAAGTACTGGGGTAGGTGTAATGTTAAATGAATAATGAACTTATGAGACTGCTGTTAAGGTATTATAACACCTTTTTAATTGCATGGGCAATAGGATCAGGGTATGCCTGCTGAAACTTAAAAAAAACACTACCTCTTGACAAATTCTAAAATATTTCACTGCCAATCAAACACTGGACTGCAGCACCCAAGTCTGCAAAAACATCTTGGTCTTTTTGTTCTCCCCATCTATGATGTTATCTTCACTGTAGGTCTGAAAAGCAGTTGTTAGTCAAGCTGACAGTGTGGCATTACAGCCTCAATTCTGAAGTCTGGGAGGTCAATCTCCAAGTTCCATTAACTTCAAATTCTAGGAAGACTATAATTTCATGAGTGTTAGTTTTGCCTTGAAAGCCAGAATGGAGACTTCCTGGCTTGAGTGGAGGAGAGGAAAACCTTAATCACATTTCTGCTCTTAGTTTCCTATGTGACTTTAGTCAACTTACTGCTCTTGGAAGTTGTGTCTAAAAGCCAGTTCATTACCTGTGGTTTTCTGCAGTGAATATTGAAATCTGCGTATGAAAAACATTCCAGAAAACATCGTCTTACCACCTCTATTATTTGTTACTTTTCTGCCTCACTGCTTACAATCACCTTTGACATAATATTACTCACAATGGACTCAAAAGGCTTGTAAACAATTTTCCAAATTATTATGTTCATTAAGTCTTTGCCATAGATTTATATGCAATGAGAGGTGTTTTTGTTATGGCATACGTATATATCTGACTCAAATACAGCCTAACTATTTTGCAGTACCACCTGTGGGCATTACTCAATCACCTTTTTTATTGCTTTCAGTGCCCTGAGTTTCAGAAAACTAAATGGCTTATTGGGAAGTGAATTAAAATGCATTGAAAGTAGAGGATTGAAGGCAATTTCCAAACAGAATAGGAATTAGCCAACACATGAAATTATTTGCCAAATAAATAAAGGTCAACATAAATGTCTTGATGTTTGAATGGACTTGGGAAAATAATTTCAACCAAAAAAACCAAACCCAAGTGTTTTGTGTTGAATGAGATGTTCCTATTAGCAGAAATAGCCTGTTCTTCACACTTTTTCTGCTCACCATTGTCAATAACAGATCTGTGCTCTTCAGTGGAAAACACATTTCAAGCCAGCCAAGAGTGGAGCCAATCTTACCACTCTACTACTTAGAATCACAAAACATTTGAAACACACATCTGATATAAAGCAGGGTGCCATCAGGGTGTTTAAAATCCTACTGAATTAATAATAATTAGGTCCCTTGCATAAAAGCTTGAGCTTGACATTCACTTATGGTCTGAGTTCATTTGGGTCTTTTTTACCACATCTTCACCATTATTTTTTTTGTACCAGCCAGGTCTTGAAGTACATCCAGGGTTTGGTAGCAGATGGAGATGCTTGGGTGGCTCCCACTCTCCCGTGTGAGATGTTTGCTCACACAGGCACTCTCAGGTGAGTCAGCAAGAGCTGGAATTTTTTAGCATTTTCAAATATTCCAGATTCTTCCGTTATGTGACTTATGAAATTTGATATCCAATTTGAGCTCCTCAAGTTAGAAAATATCAGTGTGAAAACACTGAGCCTACCAAACACAGAGATATTTTTTTTTTCCCTGCAAACATTTATGTTGTGCTTTCAAAGGAGAAATTAATGGTGGCGTTTCAAACAAAGTCATAATACACTTTAAGCACCTATTCTAAATCTATCAGAACATCAGTTTAAAAATGTGTCCATTGGCTTATATGAAACTGGAAAATTATTTTATATTTTCACAAACCTGTTATACTGATGAGCTTTTATTTAAACCTTAAAACTCATTATGAACAAGAATTGAACCTATAACTGTTTGCCTGCCCCCCAACAAGTACACTGCTGTTGTTTTATATATAATCTTTCCTTTTCCACTATGAACCACTTTGAAATATCAGTGGCTGTTCTGGCTGCTCCACGAGACTGTACAAAGTAAAACAGTCAGAAAGTAGCTGGGTGGGCAAATATAATGCCTAACAGAGGGATGAGTAATTAAAATAAAACTTGTGTGTTGTGTTATGTTAGTGTAACAGTGCTACTTTGTCTTTTTGTTCAATTGGCATTTAGAGGGAAAAAAGAAATTCTAAGCAATACTAAACTAAACATAGTTCATTAATACAAAGTGTTTCTGCCAACAAAGCAAAGATTGCAGTTTATTAAATGCAAATGAAAAATTGTTACAAAATTCTATTTTTCCTGAATCTGGAAGGCTTTAGTATATCTGTGGGGATTATCTATGTTGTGTTTACATGGGCTTTCCTTCTCTCCTAACAATTTTTTCTTTATTTTTGTTTCTGAGATATGTTAGTATGAGATTTGCCTGGTTCAAAATCTGGGTGAAAACAGGAATGTACAGATCTTTGCTGTAACTGCTAAACTCAAGGAAGACAAGACAAACAAACAAACAAACAGAAAAGACACTATTTGGATATTATTTGAATTTCAGATGCTCCATTGCCTGGGGCTCACGGACCATTCTTTGAATCTGATTTGGTTCCTTTTGAGGTTAAGCTCAATTTTCAACATTTTATGGTCTAATTTGTCAACTAAGGATAACTTAAATTAGTTAGGTTAGCGTTTTAATCTTCCTCTGATATAATATGCAGAAATTTTTAAGTTGAGTTCTAATTCAGTTTATTTGTGGTTTGAAAAGCATAAAGTATGGACATTTCCACTGAATTTCAGGGCACTACCAAAGCTTGGAAGAGTTTACACAGAGAGTTATTATATTTAGACTTAATCAAAATTGTTACAAATAGAGTTTAAAAAATGTAAAAATTAGCTACTACTTAAGAGCTATTGGTTTTCTTCTTTTTAATCTTTCTTTTTTCTATAAATTTTCAGCTGTTGAAAGATATCATCTTTTGTGTTTACAGAAACTGGAAAGCAAAATATTTCATTAATAGATGAAAAGAAAATAATTTATCTTTTTTATTAATAGTCGATTTTTAAAGGAAAAAAAATGCCTTTTATTTCTCTAAATATATTTATTTGCTGAAAATGAAATTTGTAATCAGAGTGAAAACATGAGTGCTCCACCCTAACAGAATTTTATCTATGTATATGAATATTCTTCATTAATATCTCAATATAGGACTATGCCATCCTCCTCACAGTTATACAGAACACACAGAATTAGAGTGTACATTATGCACTGAAGCCAGGAATTCTACTGAGGATGAGTCAGTCCTGTGTTTTCATACTTGTTGGAAGAGTTGTACAACAATTTTTTGTATCAAATAAAAGAAAAGAATACATTGGAAAGGTCACTAAAACTAAAATTTCCTTTGTGGGAACGCACCAGTTTTGATTAGTAAAAAAGCTTTGGGTACATAATGGATTTATTTTGTTCCAAAAATAGCCATGTTATCCCATGTAGCTCCAGGGTTAGGTCACTCATGTGTGGAATTAATCTCATGGCACATCAGCTGTCATGCACATTTTGGATTTGAGACAACCAAACCTTGCTGCTGGTTGAGGTGGATGAAAAGGAGCTTTTTTAACAATCTGATTCAACTCATCTGATGCAAAATTCTGCTTTGCAATAAGACCAGTCATGCCCAGAAATCCTTTCTTTTGTCTATTCACAATAGATGTGTTTAGGCAAATGTGTACATCAAATGTTAAAACTGGCAACACCACTTTATGTTTCCCCTGTATCCTAAGACAAATCAGGAATTTGAAGCAGATGCTCTTGCTACATAGACACAGACCATAATGGAGGGATTATGAACATTTTTTTATGTGCTGCTCTATCCATGAAGGTAGTTAAAGTTATGAGAAACATGACATGGACAGTGGTTTGGGTGTAAGAAAGGGAAAATAATGTCCCGTCCTTGCTCCTTGAGGAGTTTTTTACATGTGTAAAATTTAGACAAGAATGCTATTTATTTTTTTGCACATTATTCCTACAACAACCTTAAATCAGAAATCTAAAAGTAAAATAAAATAAACACCTTAAAATTAAGTGTAGCTCAGAAAATCTCACATCTGTATGGGACAGTAAAGCCACATGTGAAAGAAGATTGAATTTCTGTTTTAACTGATCTTCTTTAAACTATTGTTCAGCCAGCACAAAAATACTGTTACTGCATAGCCTGTTGACACCTTGCTAGGCTTTTATGTTTTCTGATCCCTTTTCCTATTGTCCAGTTCTCCTCTATGCTCACATTGACCTAATTGCTGTATCACTGACCAAGATTTTCCCCTTCTCAACTTCCCTTATTATTTATTTATATGCCTAAAATCACATGAAAAGATTGCTCCACTAAAATTAGATGTCGTTTTTCATGTAATCCAGGATGTTCAGTCATTTGAAAAGCTGACTGTCCTAGAAAGAGGCTTACCTTTATTTTCATAGTGAGCAGGTACTCTGAGAATGCTTTATTTTAGAGCTGTTCGTATCCATGACAAAATATTCTAAAGTGCAGTTTGTATCAGCCATTGCAGAGCACTGGAACATGACAAATACATGAAACTATTTGATAATATAGTAAGGAGGAGAATAACACAAAAAAGAAAAAAGACACAAAATTAAGATAATTCAGAAAACCATAGAGTTGCTGCGATACAATGAATTTCTTTGACAAGTTAAAAAAACACCCCATTTGAAAAACATGCGGTACTGGAGCTGAAGTTGGCCAGGATGCAAAGAATAATAAGAGGAGCTTCTAATGGTTTGTCAGCCAGAACAGGGAGGCCAAAGAAAGTGTTCCTCCCTGAAGAACAAGCCTGGCAAACTGGTAACAGCAGACAAGAAGAAGGTTGAGGTCCTCAACTACCTTTTTGCCCCAATCTTCAATAGAAACATTCAGGGTCAGGTTGGAAAAAAACTCTGAGCAGGCTGAACTAGTTGAAGATGTCCCTGCTCATTACAGGGGATTTTTACCAGCTGAAATTTAAAGGACCCTTCCAACCCAAATTGCCCCATGATCCTACACTTACAGGAAGCAGTTGGATTTGGGTTTTTTATGCAAACTGTGCTTTGTAACACCACAGATTGCCTCATACAAATAATATTTACTCAACTACTATGAAAAATTAATAAATGCCAATAATATTGTATTTTCTATTGGGTAGCCAAGGCAAACAGGTTGTGCCAAAAGGGATTGTTGGCCTAGCAGACAGTGCAGTGGGCTGTAATTGCTCTGGTCTTGGGTTTATTGTGTTCTCTAATAGATGCCTCCAAGGACACTTTTCTGAAGTCACTTAATCCTTCCTGTGTCTGTTTTTGGTAGAAATAATAGGAACGGTAGGAATAACGACAGAAATCTGTTTTGTAAAGCATTGTGAGACTTATTGAGCTCTACATAGGTGTCAGGAGATGTTATTATTATAGTTTTAAATGCTAATACAACAATAAACAAACAAATAAACTTTTTTGGGAACAAATATAGATTTAGCTATTGTTTTTTTAAAGTGAACCAATTTCATTATGATAAATTTACAATACTTTTTCTCATTTTTTTACTTGTGCAGTCAACTCTATGTTATGAGTATTGAGTCTGGTCCAAAGGACAGAAGTTTGAGCACATCAGGTCTGAGGTGGAGCTCATTCTCCACTTGAGTTTTATCCATGAAGTGTCCAGGTCATACAGCTGAACAAAATTCTACAGTTAAACCTGTGCATGATGAGATTCACTTTAAAACCTTATTTCTGATTTGTATTTGTTCCCTGCCTGTGGCAGGGGGTTGGAACTAGACAGTCTTTAAGGTCTTTTCCAACCCAAACCATTCCATGATCCCACGACTGCACAAAGAATTGAGTCAATAACTTGTGGTGACAATCTGACACCTCTTTCCTCCAGACCCATAAATATGACCTCTGTAGTCACATCACAAAACTCTGTTCCAGCTGATAACATTTTCTAGAAATATTATTCTGCAGGAAATTAATGTAAATGAAAAATATGGAAAAGGAATAAATGATCCACACACTGAGCTCTAATTGCATCAAAGAATGGGCAGAGCAGATGAACATCACTACTGCAAGCCCTGAACACACTGTATGTACAACCAAATTCCAGAATCCAAGCTTGACAGTCCACCACTTTTCAAAATCCCTATTGCAATGGCACCAGCCAAGAAAAAAAGATCCAGGGCCAGAAACCATATGTGATGACCAGATGTTAAAGACATTGGCAGCAGCTGTAATTGGAGGAACCTACACTCACAGAAATGCAGTATGAGGCTGCCTTTGCTGCCTTCATCTATATTCTGAATGTCCTTTTTGTTCTGTGATAGGACTGGGGGCTGTGAACAACTTTGAAAAAATAATTTTAAATTAAACAGCCAATTTCTGCAGGCTGATGCAACACAACCAATATTTATAGGGTTTTCTAAGGGGCTGTAGCAGAGAAGTTTCTGAAGGCCTGAAAAGAATATCTTGCCCATTGCAAAAGTAAAGAAAATGAGAGAAAAGTCCATGAAAAGTACCTACAGACATTTACTCAAATAACAATACCAATAATAATAATAACAGTGATAATAATAATAATAATAGTAAAGTATCCTTATTATTCTAAAGAATATTTTTTCAGTGTGTCTGAAGATTTCTTTTCTAATGTTTCCTTTTGTGCTATTCAGAACAGAGCTTTATTATTGTGACAGATGAGAGAAGTTTTGGGATCTAAACCCACTTAAACAAGGATGCCAAATAGAACTGCAGAAGCAGCTTTTAATCCAGCATACCATTTCCCTGAATTTTGCCACATTAGATGCTCATTGTACAACACATCCAAGACTGCCATCTAATGCTGCTCAGTAAAATTCTTTGTTCAGTCTTGTATTTTTGGCATAATATTACACCAGTAGGAACACTGCAGCAACATGAAAACAGTCTTAGAAAATAATTTGCTCTAATCAAATAACATTTTGTTTTGCTACTGCTGTTTAATTCCCCGCCGGTTTGGATATTAGGCAGTAAGTAAAAGCATTTTTTAAATGGTATGACTACGATGAAAAATCTATTAACAGGAAATTCTACAAAGTTGCTTTATGTAACACAGTAAACATTGACCTATAAATTTTTATTTATGTATTGTCTGTACATTTAAATTTATCAGTAGGCTGAACATTCGTGGCCCTTGCAAATTCTTATCTGAACTTGTTTCTGAGTGCCTGGGAAATAAAAGCTCCTGTAAATACTGGAGTTTGATCCAAAGCTATTGAACTAGATAAGATCAATAAGCTGGTGGGCTTCAAATGGCTGTAAGCCATGTACTTGAATAATACATCAGTTATCTTGATTTTTGCCATGTTAGTACTTAGACATTCATTATTAAAAATAAAATTTATTTAATCTTGCTAAGAATGTCTGAAGATTATTGTGTAATACCAGGAAATAAATGCTTTTGCAAGAGTAAATTACTCTCTTCCCTAAAGGAATATTAAGATTTATCAAATTTGTAGGTGATGGAGTACAAGGAAATAAAATTGATTTCTTTTGAAAGTTTATGCTTCAATCCTGCCCCTCTAATCCAGCCCTTAGTGAGGTTGTATCTGGAGTGCTGTGTCCAGTTCTGGGCTCCTCAGAACAGGAGAGACATGGAAGTCCTGGAGCAGGTCCAGCAGAGGGTGAGAAAGATGAGGAAGGAACAGGAACATCTCTTCCAAGGAAGGGCAGAGGCAGCTGGGTGTGTTCAGCCCCAGGAGACAGCTGAGAGGGGATCACATCAATGTCCATCATATCTAAAGGGAGGTGTCAGAGGATGGATCAGGCTCTGCTTGGTGGTGACAAGGAATAGGATGAGACACAAAGGGCAGAAACTGATGCCCAGGAAATTCCAGCTAAACATGAGGAAGAACTTCTGTCCTGAGCAGTGACCGAGCACCAGAACAGATTGTCCAGAGAGGCTGTGGAGTCTCCCTCACTGGAGATATTCCAGAACTGACTGGACACATCCCTGTGCCCTGTGCTCTGGGATGGCCCTGCTTGAGCAGCTAATGTTAAAACCCATCCCTCTGCATTGCCAGTGTGAAGCACTGCTGCCTAATAGCCTACAGAATTTCATGTGTGATAGCAAATATTCTCTGAACAGCTACAAATTCCTTAAAGTTAGCCAGCAGTGCTGCACCTCACTGGCTTGGTTTTCTGGAATGGTTCATCCTGTATGTCACCACAAAATGGCAGAATGATTCACTTCACAATATTAGCAATAAAATCATCAGTACTTAGCATCTCCACTATGAGGATGGGGAAAAGAGTTGCTATTTCTCAGGGATTTAGGATTTTGGCAAAATCAAAATGATAAAATCTTTTTCGTAAAATCTCTACACCACTCAAATTTTGTGTACATTGAAAAGGGTCCTGTGCTGTGAGAATAACAAAAGGAAAATGTTAAAATTTCAGTACTGGAGAATAAAATATAGATTCGGTGTAAAGTGTCTACAACATGTCTGAACCCAATGGCTTAAGTACTGCAGGTTTCAAAATTATGTGTAAAGCATGTGGTGAATAATTTGAGGGTGTATCTGTGACCAAATAAATTTCTTCAACTCTTGGTAGTATTTTGATGTGAGCTTCATTCGTGCCATTAAAATCTGCCATTGAAATCCATCTTTCAAGCTGTGCTGGTTGATTAGGTGTGGTCAGAATAAATTATACTGAAGGTCTTCTGTTTTAAGAATTTGTACATTTCTCCAGTTAAATTCAAATTATGACGGATTTATCTAATTAACTGTAGACATATAAGGTCGGCTCAGTTTCTGATTGAAAACATTGATGAAATCATCTGAACACAGTCTATGGAATCTGTGGCATCATTACACAATATAAAATGAGTAGTACTATACTGATTATACCTCAAAACACATGCATAGCTGCA
The DNA here is from genome assembly GCA_013399945.1 of Ploceus nigricollis. NCBI lineage: Eukaryota > Metazoa > Chordata > Aves > Passeriformes > Ploceidae > Ploceus > Ploceus nigricollis. The sequence continues at coordinate 351,791 of VXBC01010540.1, forward strand.
CTTTAAACTCATAAAATTAGGCAGACATAAAATCTTTCCATGATTCTTAGGCAGATCTCAGAGAACAGATACAAAAATTTTTTCTGTTTTTATGAACTGTCTACTAATTGAAAGCTTAGAAATTTTTCTAGAAGTAAAGCAATAAAAAGTTTTGAACAAAATTAAATACATATTTACCAAAATACATAGCAATAATCATTGAGACTAAAAGTAAACTGAATGCTGCATACTAATGTCATTCAAATGAGTGATAACTTGGGGAAAATAAATTTTCTGCAATTCAAGATTCATATTTAGAGATTCTTTGAGGCTACACTTCAGAGATTTAGAACAAAAACAACCCAAGCTATGGTGCTTAACATCCCTTCTGCTAAGTTTGAGAGGCATTTAGACACTGCCCTTAAGAGCAGTGAGTTTAAACTTTTGGTCAACCCCAAACTGGTCAGCAGTTGTACTACACGACTGTTGCAGATCCCTTCCAACTGCAACTATCCTATTCTAATATATTCTAATCTATGCTACTCTAATTTATTTTGTGGGGAAAAACAGCATCGTTTTAGCAGCTTGGAGGAGATCTATACATTATTCCTTGATCTAGACCTAACCAAGGAGAGGACATCAATTTGAGGAAAAATCCTCATGGGCAGTATTTGGCTTCCTTCTCTGTTTCTTTTCCTTTCAACTGGAAGAATTTTACCCTTTAGATTTTTGACATCATGTCAGCAACTTTTTGCTTGCTCATTCTCTCAAACATAGCCACAAGGCATATTGAGAATAAAATTGCTTCAGTACTTGACAGTACAGGTTTTTTAAATCCCTTCTTATCCTTGAATTGTAGAAAGAAAGTCAGGATTTGCAAGTGAAACTGTTTGAGTTTTTCATTCAGGATTCATTGACTTAATTGGTGAAACTGTTTTGAGATTTGTAAGCATATATAGTGGGACTCAGAAACACTTTGTGAGATTTGCAAAATGCAGAGATCTTCCAGTGTCAATAACACGCTCCTCAAAGCAGCTGAATATCAAACTAGTAGTTTATAACAAATTTGGTTAGTTTTTAACAATGCTTGTTCAGCTTTTCAGAGATCACACACTCTGAGACATCTCAGTTGCTGAGATTTAGGGCTTTGTAAGACAAGTGCTGCTGTGAGTTGTTATTTTTCTCCTGACAAGGTGCCTGATGGCAAAGAAACAGACAGGCAAATATCAGGTATTGGACAGCTGGAGAACAGGAAGGAAAAGGGCTCCTGGCATTGTTGGGAGATGGAGGGTCAGACCCTGTGCAAAGACCACTACTACACTTTGTTCTCAAGGTCACACCATGGAGAGATTAAAAGTGGAAATGGTGTTTCTGTCACCTCTGCAAAGAAATCTGAAAAGGTCTCTGATGGCTGTTAGGTGTTTTTCTTACTTTGGCCATTCTAATGGAAAAAAACTCAAATTAAGCAAGTTTCTGGAGGAAAAGGACTCACAATGGACCAACACTGCCATTTGTTAATACAGTGTATTCCTACAGGACTTGATCCAAGTCTTGCTGGAATCAGTAGCAGATTTAGGATTCACCATTTTAAGAAAACAGAGTAATCCACCCATTGAATGGATTTCAAAATATAGCCTTGGTATATATTTAGAATAGAATAGAATAGATTTAATATTTCAGTTGGAGGGGGTCTAAAAATCATCTAATCTCACTGACTAAGTCAGGGCTGACCAAGTTAAAGTATGTTACTATTGTCCAAATGCCTCTCTAGGAAGTCTGTTCCAGGGTTTTACCACCTCCTCAGTAAAGAAATTCTTCTTGTCCAATCCAAACCTCCCCAGGGGCAGCTTTGAACCATTCCCATGCATCTGATAACTGGATAATGGAGAAATCAGCACCTCCCTCTCCACTTCCCTCCTCGTGAAGCTGCAGAAAATAATGATGTTGCCCCTCAGCCTCCTTTTGAAGGCCTTCAGCAATATCTATGATCCCAACAGCAAGGGATCCTGCTGTTATTTATGCAGCATGTCAGGACCATGGTCCTTGTCACTGCAGGTGCTTTGGAAATACACAGGAAGATAAACCCCCTACTCTATCAAGCTAATAAGATAGTAGCTGACCATAAATAACAATATCAGGAATGTAAGAAAGAAGGATGTCAGCAGCAAGTATAGGAAGATTACACTGGTAGCTACTGAGCAAGCTGATGCCCTACTGAAGGCTATGACGTTCCTATTTACAAGCAAAAAAAATGAAATCAATGGTCCATGGCTGATTGAGAGCCAAACCATCATATGCTGGCCAATTCCTCACAGACATCACAGCACACACACCTCATCTAAAGCTTACAAGGAGCAGGTAAGTGGGTAATGAGCTGTTTCCATGCTCAGTGCAAGACAAATCCTTTGTTGAAAATAAATGTGGTAAGTCTCACGTAGCCAGAAGTAAAACATATATATGATTTGAAGCCATAATAGATTTTTTTAACAGTCAAAAAAAAAAAGTTAAATCCATGCTCAAAAGTTAAATCCATGTTTCGGGGGTAAGAAATTTTGAATTATTTCCATGGAAAATAAAGGAATTAATCAGTGTACTGAAAGTTGTTGGTTGCCTCATGAAATAAGGCTATACATTCTGTGAACTGGTATAAACAACCAGAAAAACCATCTTCCAAATTAATTGCTGAATCTAAGTACAAGAGCTTCACAGCCACACCACTTTTCACGACCAGAGCTGTGGGGACCTGAACAGGCAAATTTTAGCAGGAAGGGGGAGGATCTGCCCATAATTGTAGTCTCTTGCCTCAAACCACACCATTTACTCTGTAGATCCATTTACACATTTTTCCACTGAGTGGTGTGAACATTCCAGCACTGAGACCTGAAATACAGGTCAGTGTACATGTCAGACAAGGAAGACACAGGCCAGTGTCACCTCTTCACCATCCTTGCATATTTCATCAGTCAAAACAGATATATACACCTGATTTCCCTGATAAGAGAAAAAAAAGCATAAAGACAGGAAATATAAAAAAATGTTAAAAAAAAAAACCCAGATGAAACTTGGGAGCTCTTTATAAATAACTGAAGTACCTAAAATCGCATAAATGCGCATCAAGAAGACAGGGCAACATTAGTTATAACCCTTCCAGGCTCAACAAAAGACTGGAGGACTTAGAAATTAAAAGGCAATATTTTGCAAACAGAAAAGGGAAGCAACAGCTATCAACCAGAAGGGGAAGTTATAGGGTGTAGAAAATTAAGGCAGTAAAAGAGCAAAATCTGACTAGCTGGAAGAAGGTAGGTTCTGAATAATAGCTATCATAAAATTCTGGTGCTCAGGGGGGTAGCAGAACTTTTAATGAGATATATGTTTATTCAATATTTCTGTTTTGTATCTTGAAAGAAGCAGGAGGATGTATTTGAATCATATGAACATGATAAAGTATTTTCCAGTCCATTAGTAGCTGTGGAGGGTGTTAAACATCTCTCAGAGATAAATAATTTTAAATCAGCAGGCCAAGATACTTGCTTGGATGGATCCTGTGTGAGTTGATGGAGGACATTTCTAGTTCATGCTCTGAATTTTGAATAGACAGGATGAATAGACAGGGATAGAAGCAAAACAGCAGCAGGCTGGACAAATCCTAGCACTGTATTATGATTCAGAGAAGGCAAGAGTGTTTAGGATACTATGGACACAATTAGCCTACATGTCACAGACAAAATCCAAGGAAAATCTGATTCTGGTATAAATTCATAAATTACCAGGCTGGGAAGGTGATTAATGTCAATCAATGCTACTTTTTTTCACTGGAAAATCAATGCAATCAAACCAAAAATCCCCATATTTTTTGAAATGACAGGCTCGATAACTACAAACATCCTAAGACTTCAGAAGAGTTTGGGATTTAGTATTGCACTACCTTCTGGTTAAAAGTTGTCAAGAAAGCATATTAGGTGAGTTGAGAACTCAATGACTGTCTGTTCTCAGAAAGAGATTCAGTGGAAAATTGTCAGCCTGGGGAGGAAGAACAGACAAAAAAGATTTGCAAGGACTCACCTAATACCACTCAGTATTTTCTAAAGAAAATCAAAAGAAAAAAAGAGGATGTGACATCAGGACTGAAAGCCAAGGAAATTGTGAGCAAGTCAGAGTAGTTTGCAAGTGAAATTGCATGTCCTTGTGAAAAGTTCTTCTCCACCCTTCATGTAAGCCCCCTTTACATACTGAAGGGCTGCTACAAGGTCTCTCTGGAGCCTTCTCTTCTCCAGGCTGAGCAGCTGAACTCTCTCAGCCTGTCTCCACAGCAGAGCAGCTCCACTGCTGTGATCAACCCAGTGGTTCTCTGGACTCCTTTCTTGTATTGGGTGTCCCAGACCTGGATGCAGAAGTCTGGGTGGGGTCTCACAGGAGCAGATCACAGGGGCATAATCACCTCCCTCGACCTGCTGCTCACATCTCCTTTGATGCAGCCCAGGATGTAGTTGGCATATCGAGCTTTTTATCCACACACACCCCCAAGTCCTTCTCCTCAGGGCTGCTCTCAATCCATTCACCTGTGGTTGTGCTTGGGGTTGCCCTGGCCCAGGTGCAGGATGATGCACTTGGCCTTGTTGAACTTCATGAGGTTCACCAGGCCCCTCTGGATGGCATCCCTTCTCTTCAGTGTGTCAGACACATCACACAGCTCAGTGTCATCAGCAAACCTGCTGAGGCTGCCCTCAATCCACTGTTCATGTTGCTGACAAAGATGTTAAACAGTGCCAGTGCCAACACTGACCCCTGAGAAGCACATCTTGTCAGTGGTGTCCACTTGGACATCAAGGTGTTGATCACAACTCTTTGAGTGCAATCATCAAGCCAATTCCTTATCCACCAAGTGGTCCATCTGTCAAACCCATCTCTCTCCAGTTTAGAGACAAGGGTGCCACATGGGACACTGTCAAATTCTTTGCACAAGTCCAGATAGGGGACATCAGCTGCTCTTCCCTCATCCGCACAAAACTGTAACCCCTTCACAGAAGGCCACCAAATTTGTCAGGCACAGTTTTCCCTTAGTGAAACCCTGTTGCTGTCACCAATCCCCTCCTCCTTTTCCGTGTTCCTTAGAACAGTTTCCAGGGTGATCTGCTCCATGACCTTGCTAGACCCCGAGATGAGACTGAGCAGTCTGTAGGTCCCCAGGCCTTCCCTTTTATCCCTTTTTAAAATTGTGCTTCCCCATTTCCAGCCAGTGGGATCTTCACAGGACTGCCACAGCCTTCCAGCAGGATGGACTGTGGTTTAACCACTTTATCCCCCAGTTCCCTCTGGACCTGCAGTTGCATCTCATCAGGTCCCATGGACTTGTACACCTTCTGGTTCCTTAGATTTTCTCAAATCTGATCTTCTACAAGGGACAGTTCTTCCTTCTCCCAGTCCCTGCATTTGCCTTTTGTCATGTGGGCAGTGTCACTGGGGCACTTGTCAGTGAAGACTGACACAAAAGCTTTTTGAGTGCCTCAGCCTTCTCTGTATCCCAGGTGAAGTTCAACCCTTTCCACCCGGCCAGTGGACTGTCCCTTCCTCAGGAAGGTTCCTTTCTAAGAGCCTTCCCACACAAACACTAAAACCCCTAATTGCAAAGATTCAACAGATCAAACTGAATGAGAGTTAGACACTTTTTTCCCAAGGGTGAGGATGTTTAATTACTGGAAAATAGTGGCAAGGGAAATACTCTGTCTCCTGACCAAGATATCTTGTTGGGAGGTAGACACTCTAAAACAACAATATAACAGTCTAGTTGTAAGGCATACTGGTAAGGTAACAAGGACATAAAATAAAAAAACACTATTTGTTTTAAATTTAAAACCCTAATATATTGTATAGGAGTGAATCTTTCAGGAAAGGTGTATAATCTAGACAGCACTAGCACAATTCATAGGCTAGTCTTGATCTGGGTGGCCACAAAGTCAGAACTCCCATTGATTTTAATGGAATAAGAATTAGCCAAGTCTTGTAAAATGTCAGGCTAGATGTTGATCTGTGAGAAAAAATCTGAAGTGATTTCTTCATATTTTCGTTCCAGTCAGTAATTTTTGGCTCCTTTGAAGTCCAACTCAGCTGTTGCCAGTCATCACCAGAGCTACCATTATCTCACAGATCTGCCAAGCCCCCAACACACCTAATAAATCTGCTTAGTTTTGCAGCAAAAACAGAGAGATTAATTAATTGCACATAAACAGCACAGTTTATTTTTTCGCATATCTGATTTCTGAAATCTCCTCCTTTATGTATTTTCAGACAGTCACTATTATACCATAGCACAGATTTTTGTGTCAGACCCAGGACGAGATTTCTAATCTGTGAGGAAGCAAATCAAGCAGGCAACCATGAACTGATAATGACTGAAAGAAAGAATGCAAAATCAGACCATAAGCAGTTAGTACAATAATTAGTCAGGCAATTTATTCAGCATAGGGGTAGCATTTGCAGAAGCTACTTAGCATATGGTGATAGCAAGTGCAAATGTGGTTGTCTCAGAGAACTTCCACTGTGCTGTCTCCAGTGATCAACCCAATGTAAAAGACAGTCAGCAAGGGATATCTTCAGAACAGATCTTTTGGTACTTGCAAGTTTATATTCTCTTTCCAATTAGCCACAGGCTAGTATATTGACATAAACTGTTAATATCTGTATGAAAGTTCAGGCACCATCTAGTGTAGCTCAAATATGGGTGGCCAGTTTGATGTGCACAACGATCTTGCCACTCTACAAGATTATCCACCAAGATCGTGTTGACGGGAAATGTTTGAAAAGTAAAAAAACTCATTAGCAAAAGTGTTCTAATGCATCAGGCTAGAGCTGGTGGACTAAAAATATCATTAAATATACCTTCAAAAACACAGCACTGTCAGTAATCAGCAGGAGTAGAGCCAAAAAGTGTAGAATCTTTGAAAAATTTACTATTATTGTCTTTGTGTGTCCTTTTTTTTTTTTAAGGCATACCTGGCAGCTGAATATTTTTACTCTGTCTGCAATAACCAAGCAGCTCAGAAAATGCTCCGACAACTTGATAACAAAAATGATATGTTCAGAGATATAAATAGTTCGAGCACACACTGCTATTTCCATAGATTCAGAGAGGTTGGGAATACATCTTACATAACAGGAAAAAAATGGTTGAAAGTTATTGAGCATCCTGCAATATACATCTTAACCACAGTTTTTTAAAATGAGGAAAAAGAAGAGGAAGGGTTTTTTGTGGGTTGTTTTTTTCTGTAGGATGCATACTCAGAAGCTCTGCAAATTGTACATCCTCAAGAGCCTGAATCAGAAGCACAAATAGAAGCTTAAGACTTGGGAGATGCAAAAGTGCAATAAATTGCTGTTAACATTGAATTTGATTGTGGCTTTGTTCCAGTCTCAAACAAGGACCAAATGCATCAAAATCACAGAAGGATTTCCCCTGGCTCTCTCTTCATTGTGTTTTAAATGCAATCTCCAGGCCAGGCTTGGGGCAGGACTGGCTGCCTATCTGGATCTTTTTCACACATTCTTGTTTGGATTTGGTCTTGTCTTGAACCTACCAGGATGCTGAGAGAGTTGCATAAAGAAGGATAAGGGAGGCCTCCACGGACAAAATTGTATTCATGGGGTGTCTTGCTGATATCATACAATTACTCAAATGGTGAAGTCACTTTTAGATGATAAACGGAGCAAGACAAAGGGAGAATGGGATAGTGAAAACTCTCCCCAGTGGCCAGCCAGGGAGAAAAACAATCTTCCAGTTGATGGTTTCTGCCTGTGATCCTACTAACACTCCCTTGAAAAATTTTTGATTATATGTTGCACACCGATTAACTACTAAACCTTTTGCATATATTGGATAATAATTATGGGCTATTGAAATGGTTTTTATGTACTGAAGTCATTAATTAAGTCTACCTCTCCTCTACTATATTGTTATACAGTTAAAAAAAAAAGGTAAGAAAATGGGGAGAGAGTTATTCCCACATCTGTGACAATTTCTTACAGGAAAAATTTGACTAAATCAATATATCTCAGGATTTGCAAGCGTGAGGTTATGAGAAGAACATGTGAGAACAGCACACAAGAAAAACAGCATGAGATATGAAGGTGTAAAACTGCCACAGCAGCTCCAGGGTGCACAGAGGAAGGTGGCAGAGTGGGAGAGTGGGGTGCCAAGAGAAATGGATAATCCTCAGCACGAGAAAGGCTAAGGCACTCTGCAAGGTGAAGGATACTCCATTAAAAATTAAAAGTGTATGTCTGTCTTTTTTGGTACATCAGACTTCATGATAAATAATAAACTTCTCTAAGAGTTTGCTCTTAATGTCACTCAGCCTCTAGGGGTTTGTGGTAAGGAACAACTTTGGGCTATAGGAGATTCTGCTTCGACAGAGGTCCTAGAAGGATGAAGGGAGTATTAGATGGAAAAAACAACCAGAAAATGTTCATTTCTTGTCTCATCAAAAGTACTCTTTGTCAACAAATAATAAAACCTAACAATATTGTATTATATGTTATTAGCAGGCTCCTAAGAGACATTATAATTTTCACATTCCATTCTTAGAAAGGTTGAAGAAAAATATATCTTTGGTATTTGATATGTGAAGAAGGAAGTTTTGTATTCTTTTTATGAAACCCAACAAGCATGAAACTTTGCAAATGATGTTTTTCTCTTGTCCAATCATGGACAGTCATGCCATTGCTCAACCTATTTTAAAACTTGACCCTGATGAGGCAATGAAAACCAGGGTGGTAAAAATACAGTTCCAAACTGAGATTGACCTACTTCTTTTAGCCACAGACATGAGGTCTGAAAACTTTAAAGAGCTCAGCTGCTGTGTCAAATGTTGTCCTTATTTTTACATTTGCTACAAAGGATATCTGAGGATAAAACAAAAACCTGTCAAGGAGAAACAAATCTGCTACCAAAACAAAGAAAAGCTTTCCCAAAAATATTAAAAGGCCATTGGAGAAAAATCAATATATGAAATGTATCTTATGAAGAGAAAACATCTGTGTCTTTAGCACATTGACTATTTTATACTACTAAAAATAAAGACTTATAAGAGAGCAACTTGACAGTAGTACTAATGGGAAAACTATTTGCAGGATTCTGTACAAATATTGAAAAATCACAATTTTCCCATAGTCTTACTATGGGAAAATAGTGGCCTTTTGCCACATGGCCAATGGCATGTTAAAAAAAACATATTCAAGGTCACGGACACATTTACCAAAAATAGAACATGTGTTACTCTTTAGAAAATTCATGGTTCTGGTCTAAACTCCTTCCCATGGATGTAATTAGCAACCGAGTCAGACTACTGAGTGTACTTGGAAAATCTACCTATAGATGCAACTATAACACTGCAAAAGGTATTCCTGAAGTACAGAGAATGAGAAATTTTTGGCTTCCAGCTGAAGGTTGTATTATGTTGTTGGGAGTGGAAGTGCACATCTCACTGTGTGTCTGATCCCTGCTGAGGCTTTCTCTGAATGACCTACAGAGCACTTTGGTAAAAATAGCAATGCAGATTCAGCAACCAAAAGCACCATTCTCCCTTCTCCATGCAGTTAGTTACTTGTACCTACCTTTTATGGAAAAAATACCACATCCCTGTTTTTAGGTGAGCACTACAGATTATCCACAGGGCTCAACAGAGGCTGAAAAAACTCTTTGCTGTGCAGAACCCAGAACAGGTTTGAATTCCTGTAACAATGCCACAACCTTGGACCTCAGATGTGTTTCTTCACAGATTCTGGGAAGGTTCAGTCTAGAACAATCTACTGTCATTGTCAATTTCTCACTGATTGGAAACAAAGCTGCAATGGTGATTGTGCTGAAGAAGCAGAGACAAATTGGGAGGCAGAATATAAATCAAAGTGCTCATCTGAGCAGATGAGAACTTATCTATGGGTGATACTTCACAACTTAATGTTATGGATGGCTGTGTACAAGCTGATTGTGATTGTGAAAAAGTGAAAAGGGAAATTCTGATAATAATACTAATTCCAGCTTGGAAGGTAAGAAGGAAATTTGGGAAGAAATATTTTCTTTTTAATAATCATTGAAGAGAAAACTCAGCTGAAACAATGGAAAATTGAAAATTTTCAAACAAATTTGACTTTTTTGGTGTCAGGATGTCACCTAAAGAGCCAGGTCCTGAGTAAACAAAATAATCTGTGCTGCTTTCCTCCAGAAGCTGAATAGACTGCAAACTCCACTGCCATGGTCTGCAGGCACCACAGAATGAAATACAGCAACATTTTCATAAAGGACAGACACAAATGAAAAACACCCCAAATATAAACCGGAATTAATGGTATTCAAAGCAGAATTAAGCAACATGGCAGGAACACCACAGGAAAAAATCTGAATATTAACAGAGGAACTTTAAACACACTGCCCACTCATGAAATGAAAGGGCCTGAAGTGACTGGTGAAAGATTTCTAAGATGGGTGAGAGGGGGCACATGAAACTATTTGAACAACAGGAAAAATAAGTTCTAAAAAGGCAATGATTCCTGTGACCAATAAGATGACAGGAAGAAGCATTTCTATTTTTATAAGTGGAAATTAGAGAACTTACATCAACTCCTTGGAAATTACTCCATTACAAGTAAGTTGAAACTCTGTATGTGCACTGTCAAACTGTATGTTGGCCTGAGGATGTGCTTTTGTCCAAGACAATTTCAGGTGTGGCATTTTACATTGCAGCTATGTGATTGTTTAATCATATTAAGATCTTAATTTGTACTCTTTTTTTTTCCTCCACAGTTTTATAAAAATGAAACAAATAATTCCGAAGGAGGAATAGATGCATCAGATATTTACTACATAGGTCATTGAAACAGAACCTTTGGGTGAATAAAGCAAACATTGAATAAAATTGAGGGAAAAAAATTTTTGTTCAAATCTATCCAGAAACTTTTTCATGGCTATTTCTTGTTCCTTTTCAGGATATGCAAACCTCTAGGACTAAAGTGCTACATCTTGACTTAAAACCACAAAATACTTTTCCAGCTATTTGTAAGGAAAACCTGTAAAAGATACAAGCAAACAATCATTTGGCAGAGAGTTTGGCTGTGAGGATCAGCATTGTTCTGGAAAGCAGTTAAACAAGGTTCTGTCAAAATCTAATCCTCCTCCCTGCCTGATTTTGTGATCTCCTAAGGGTGGAAGACAAGGCTTGCTCTTCTGCACAGTGACACACGATGATGGCTCCAGGCACATGCAGTTTGGCTGCCTGAGCTCACCACATAAACCCATTTTAAACTGGTTTATTGAGGATTCACATCAGCCCACCAGTGGTGCAAGATCAAGACTCTTCTATTCTTATACTTATCCATGCTCCTATTTATTTTTAAGAATGAGGGCTTCTTTTGAAAGCAGAAGACACACAATCTATATTTTTAAGTCTTGTCAACTTTCAAAGCCAGATAAGCCTCTTCCTGTCTTTGTAGTCCATAACGAAAGTTTCTAGCCATCCCTGTCTCCTTCTGGTTGTGTTGGGAGGACACAGAATCTCACTAGAAAGTTTTCCTGATGAATGGAAAACTCCAATACTGCTTAAATCAGAACAAAGGTTTAAGAGTGTTTTCTGTCCAGTGGCTTTAGTCCTGAGGTACTCATTTTATTCTCTTAAATCCAGGATTTCACAGATGAAAACCTTCCCCTTGGATAGTCTTCAGTCCTGCTTTTTTTTAAAGGGGTTTCATGTGAGGTTGTTTTTCCCTGAAAAAGTAAAATAGCATATGTAAAACATCAGAGGATACATTCTTATTGGTTTTCTGATTGGAGTTCTGCATTCTGTGAAGGAAAGAGATAGTATGTGGATTGATTTTTTAGCCCATAGAATTATCTCTCTTTCTGCAATATATTAAGTCTGAAGTATCTTATCCCCCATCCCATTCCTATTCCTTTTTCTTCCCACTGTTTCAATTCATCTGCTATTTCAAAAGCACTCCCTGTTGTATTTGTTACATTAAATATCTGCAAGAAGCACTTACAGAAAAGCATTTACTACTATTAGAAGGAGAAAAAAAAAAGTACTCCATCCCATTTCTATTAGGAGGTTTAAAACAACCTATTTAACTTTTCTGTCTTCAGGTTTTTTTTCCATATTCAGTTTGCCTGACATAACCTTTTCATTAGTGTATTAGCTACAGCAGCTCAGCCTGGAGAGGCACACGAGATTCATGTACACCCAGTGTCTGAGGGCTTTTATACCCTCCAGGATGGAAATTCACTGTGGTAATTTCAGCCTAATCAATTGAAATACAAGATTGAAGCTACTGCTAATTGACTGAACAAAATTGAGATTTGGTAAATGTCATAATGTCAGTTTATTCATTCAAAATTTCTCACTCACTGAGGAGGGAGGTTGTTGGAGGAGGGTGTCAGAATGAGAAGTTGCTCAGGAGTGGGCAATCAGGGGGTAATGCATTCACTTGGGTCAAGCTGGCTCATACCCTGGTGCAAAGTATGTTGGTTATTTAGTTCTCAGGGAAAAAACTCCACATTTGTGGTTAAAAGAATTGCCTGGAAACATAAAGAAAGTCAGTGACAGTTGGGAGAACAGAATATAAATTTATTACCACGCATTCCTTTCCTGTTCCATTTGTATCTTTTATAGGAAAGTGAAAAGTTTTGTCCTGTGGTAGGAAAGCAGTGACTATTCTCTTGAAAGAAAAGGGCTGAGGATCAGAACATTACTTGTTGAAAAGGTTTTACAACTTCTTGCTTTTGCTAATGACTACTTCAGCATATGCTAAATCTACCTTCATCATCAATCATCATCAAAGAGCCCTAGATTTCTCAGATTCTGATGCTCTTGATCAATCAAAATTCTACTGAAAGTCCTCAGGTTTGTTTGTGGGTGAGAATTAACTAACAAACAGATATTTAACACCAGCTAAGTCCCAGCAAAGCACTCAGAGTATGTTAGGTGGGATATTAACTCTTGCAGTGGCTTTTTAGTGTAGTCAGATGCAACTTTAACCTAAACTTTGCTGTTGAAGACCAATTTATGTAATGAATACTTATGTAATGAAAAGACGTTTATGTAATGAAAGACGTTGAAATTACCTATAATTTTACCACTCTACCACCCAAGTTTTTTATATCTCTGGATTAAATTCATAGTTAGTCTCATTGCAGAAACTTTATGGTGCAAATCTTACAGGGGGAAGCTTTTAATCTGTAGGGATATAGGTAATAAACTTTTCTTATAGTTTATCCAGCTAACATGCTCATAGAAGACAGAATAACTTCTGAGCACGTGTTTTGCTTCAGGTCTACTTTGTTCAGAGACCATCTATTTTTCCCAAATATATCAATGGATGTAGTAAGAGTGGATGCTTCTTCCTACCAACTTGGTTTTGTAAATATCCTTACACAACACTGGATATTCTCCAATGAGCATAAATATGGTATTTTAAGTTAATAGACAGTTTTATATTTACCCAGGAAGATTTTTCCTGTCTGCAGTTTTACCCTGACCACTAATGATGATAGTCCTTGTAGATATTACCCTCCCTCTGCTGGAGACAGCTGAAGCAGGATCAGTGTAAGTCCAGTTTGGGCATCTAAATATAATAGAGGTACACTACAATTAATAATCTTTTAAAAAGCCTTTGGAAAACAATTTTTCTTGAAAGTTTGTTTTCTAATTTCCCTATGGTACAAGATTGCTTTTAATCTATAGCTACAGAGAAAGACATGAAATTCCCTTTTTTCTTCAATTAAGCCTCATAATTTCACCCCCCTGTCAATTAGTTCACATGAAATGAACAATGCTGCAGGCGTGGCATCCACAGCCTCTATACAGCTGCAGTACTCATTCTCTGATGAGTAATTAACAGGCTCAAATAGCCCTACTAACATTTCTGAAAATATTCCTGGTTAAGGCTGTTATTAGAATAATAGAATCACAGAATTTTTTAGGTGGGAAGAGACCTCTAAATTCATCAAGTGCAATGTTAACACAACAATGCCAAGCCTATCACTAAACTGTGTCCCCAAGTGCCACGTCTACATGTCTTTTAAATCCCTCCAGGGATGGTGACTCCACCTCTGCCCTGGGAAGCCTGTGCCAGGGCTTGACAACCCTTGCAGGGAAGAGATTTTTCCAAATATCCAATCTAAACCTCCCCTGGTGCAACCTGAGGCTGTTTCCTCTTGTCCTGTCACTCGTCTGGGAGAAGAGATCAATTCCCCCCAGCTGCATCCTGCTGTCAGGGAGTTGTAAAGAGCCATAAAGTCCCCCCTGAGCCTCCTTTTGTCCAGGCTGAGCCCCGCCAGCTCCCTCAGCTTCTCTTCATCAGACTTGTGTTCCAGACTCTTCACCAGATTTGTTGGCAATTAATTTTTCTAAAGATAAGAATTCTGGGTCCATAATACTGCCACTAAATACACTTTACTTACACAAAGTTTTCTTAATGAGGACTGTATTTTAAAAGGAATAAGAGAAGTTTATAGGGCATAAACAGCCTTATGGATTTTCTTAGCTCAGACTTCACCCTGTCTATGTATTTCAGCCTGTAAATGAGGAATGTACATATAATGGGACTGAAACTAGACCTACTGCATATTCAGACCAAAATATAGAACCTCACATAACTGTAGACTTCTCCTGCAGCTAAAGATGTGATGGCCAAACTTTCTCTGGCAGTCAGTGAAACACAAGCAGAATATTTATTTGAATCTTGGACCTCAGTATAACCAAACAATTTCACATTTTTTAAACAATTTCATACTCTTTTTTCTTTTAATTTCAAATAGAACATGTTTCTTTTAACATGCATAATTCTTGTAAAGTCTGTCAGGAGAATACACAAAAATAAATGTCTGCAATAGGGGCAATGCAGCAACTGATTGAAATGGGGTTGGCAATGCAGCTTCTGGGCAGGAAACTGTGTGGTGAATTTAATTTTAAGTATAAATACAATTTCCACCATGACAGAACTATGATTTGCATGGGAAGCAAAGTGGGGGATTCAATTTGTTTATACAAACATTTTAATTACTTCATAAGAAAGAAAACAGCCCCAAAAATTGAAAGGGTTGAGCTATCCAGTAGAGACTTGGTGCTGAAACATCTCTGATCCATGTCCTATACAGGAAAGAAAGGTGTAATAGGAGGCTGCATCAGGGTGGAGAGAACAGGACCAGAACCAAACAATGGAAGTTGAAGCTTCACATTTTGTGGAAGTGGATGTGAGTAGAGAATAAAGCCTTAGTGAGAGAGTTGTCCTGATGGGATCAGTGTAAGATCTGCAGGTAGAACTTGCTGCCCTGCAATTCAGAGAGAGCAGATGACCTAAAGATTTCTTCTCTTCTCCTAAAACCTGTGAATATCTCACTGAATGCCTCGTACTCACAAGCACCACAGGCAGTGGGAGCAGAAGACCATAAATTTTAGAGGAGTGGAACACATTTTTGTACCAGGCCATCCTCATGTACACATGAAGAGATAGGAACCAGATCTGTGATTTTTTGGCCACTTAGAACAGAGACGTAAAATTGAACAAAGTTTGGTTTTTTTGGGTTCTTTTTTTTTTTTTTTTGGTAGGTTCTTATGTAAAACATGGCAGATGGAGAGGAACATCACACTGTGGATGTCAGTTTGTGGACATCCTTGTGAACCACACATTAGCAGTAGGCTCTACTTTGTAGTTCATTGATGAAAATCTCTTTCTGAGCACTTGCTATGATAGTTCATGTGACAGGATGAGTCTTTTTCCATCACCCACCCCAGTGTATAAAATCATGATAATGACAGACATAAATCTCCAGGCAAAACAACACCTAGACTGCAGATAAACTCCTTTTATTGGTTTAAAAGTAGATTTACTGACCTATATTTGCCCAGACTATATTTCCTCATAAAACACATTCTGTTTGTTCCCTGGTAATGTGTCCTCACAACAGCTTTTTGATGATTTTTGTACTGCTGCTTAGTCATATTAGTATTTAATTCTGATCCCTGGCTCTGATAGCAGATGAAGAGAAATACACAGGCTGAACACATTTGTTTAGCAATGACTTGAAAAGGGGTTTTATTAGCTGGAATTTTGAAAGTATCCCTTTTGTACAGTATTTTGGGTGTTAACTAGCAACTCTGGGACTGAGAACAGCTGTTGGCTGATTAGCTGCCCTGCATCAAGCACATCTCAGTTGGTGCTTTTTTCCTATGAACTGCCTAATAATCCTATAGATAGGTGTGTATGTAATTACTATAATTAATATGAGATAACTAATTAGCAGTGCTGTAGGAAGTACACAATCAAATTAATGTTCCTATGGTAATTTGAAAGAGAATGAAGATGTTCAGAGCAGGAAGATCATCATATTTTTCACCCTCAGTAGTGTTCTCCTATCACTTGGGCAGCTTGCAAGATGCTTTTCCCTGGACAAACCTGGAATTTGGGCTGGGTTTTTTTAAGAACAAATATGAAGTGACTAATTCAGGGTGGAAATCTGCTCGGGTGTGCAAAATAGATTTTTTTTTTTATGTGCAGGTTTTGCTTATGAAAGCTTTTTAATTGGTTTAGCCTGCCTTTTAGTGCTCACTTCAAAATGATGCTAAAGCATCTCCTGGCAAGTCCCTGCCTGCTTTGGAGTCATGGTAGGTGTATTTTCTCACTCTAATACAATCCCTGAATTAGAACCATGTGTCCAAACTACAGGATGTAAGTAAGATTTAAAAGCCTTAAAAAAAAAAAAAAGAAGGAAAAAAATATATACTAGGAGAATAAGTGGTCAATATTTTCCCATTAAACATTTTTTTTCTTCCATCCTGCTCTGCTGTTGTTCTCAGAGACAGAAGTAAAGCAGCAACTAGGAGATATAATTTTGTAGGTCTACCCAATAATACAGAAGTGAAGGCCAGGGCAATGAAAAATAGTTCCCATAATCCTAAAAGGTTAGCTCAGACACAGTGAGATTAGTGTTAGATTGACCTTAAGTAAAACATTTCTGCCTGGCTGGTAAACTAAGACATTTTATTTTGATCTTATTTTGATCTTATCATTGTTTTGAAGCATTCCCATAATCTTTTCCAAATCACAGTGAATTGGGGTAAGATTACTGGAGTTCCTTCAGGGGAAGTAAAACAATCTAGGTTTCCAAGGAAAATCTTCACGAACATGAAATAGCTTTCACTTGGGTGGTTTTTCTGGTTTTGATTTGGTTTTTTTTTGTTTGTTTGTTTTGTTTTGTTTTGTTTTTTGGTTTGTTGGTGTTTTTCTTCTTCAGAAAGGCAAGATAAAAACATATCATGTTCCTCAGTTCATTCCATTACAGTGAACAACGATAATTTACATCCTTCTTTCACAACAGTGATTTTATACAAGTTCAGGGACAGGCTTTGGAAAGTTTATGAGAAATTTATACCTTCCCATTTGTTCAATAACAAGCAGAAGACAGACATAATAATTTCCAAGTGGGAACAACACCAGATACAACATTGATGGTTTGGTATCAATTATTGATACAACAGTGATGGTTTGGTATCCACGCCCCCTCAGTGCAGTCAGCTCTGTTTTGCTCTGGTTTAGCTTTAAAACATGAGTGACACCAAATTTTTTTGGTTCAGTCTCTGTTTTCCACCATCCTCATCAATGCTGTGTACATCAGAGAATGTCACTGGGACCTGGATGTCACCTACCACCACATCATACCTGGCAGACAGTGTCCAAGATAACCAGCCAAGAATCTGAGACGATCTCGGATGCATTTATCAAAATTTAAATAAAACTTTAATAGTTCCTCTGAAGCTTATAAAATTATCTTGATTTTTTCCCCTGTAAATCCTAAGGACATGAATGAAATATCAAAACCTAGTACCATCCTATGTGTAAATACAGTTTCATAATTGACATTTTTCCCTACAAATTGTTACTGGTTTATTTGACTATGGAATTTTGCACAACAAAATCTATTTCCCTCATTCTCACACATTTGAAACTTCCAAACATTTATTTCTCTTGATAAAATATGCTACATGAAGACTGGGATTAAGAGCAAAAGTAACATTTCTGTTGCACAGTATTCAAACTGAAACGAGATGGAGAAATTTCTGGCCTTTAGCATCCAGCCAGCTCAGAGGGAAAATGGGAGAGGAGGGTGAAATATTTCCCAAAACCAAAGCTGAGGTTATAGGACAAAAATTGTTCAACATAATAATAATTACATCTTCATATTTCCTTCCAGATCATGTAGGAAAAAAATGTATTTCAAGGGAACAAAACCAGGAAAGAGAAAAGATGGAAATAGAGAAAAGATAAAATAACTCACTAATGGTAAACTTTCCCATCATGAGACCATGAAAAAATGTTCTGTTTATTTCAGTGATGATTTGGGGTCAAATTCCACAAAAACAAGGGAAGGGAAGCCCACAGCCATCAAGTGCCTTTTTTTTTCTTAAAGGAAGTTCTCTATCACCATCTACTGGAAAGAAAGTCTCATTGTCCTGGAAAGGTGTAACCAAAATAAATATATGGGCTATTTTGAAGACACAGTGAGTTTCTGAACACTCTACTCTCTGAACTGAAGTAGATCTCATCATGAATTTTCTTTAAAATAGTGCTACTATTCTGTTACCACCAGAATTTTTTTAAATATTCAAAATTTTTCATTCTTATTCTCAGTGTATTATTATACATAATATTGTATACACAGTATGTGAAAAATAATATAAAATTTATTATAATTTTAATATCAAACTATAAAATAATAATCATTAGATGATTAATACCACTTATTTTAATACAACCAAAATTAATTCTATACTCCAGAACTTTACTTAATTATCAGAAAAAGAATTTTGTCTGCTCTCATTCACACTTGGTTAATTATTCATCTTCCTGAACAGATGATGCTCCCAGAGTGGATGAGTATTTTGAAAAACCCAAGCCAAGAGAAATTCTAAAAATTTTGCCCTAACTGTTGAGAAAGGCAAGATAACGTTATTTTTCTGAAATAAGTGTTGCTTCAAAATATGACTAAAAATGTTTCAAAGGCATAAAAAGCAATTTGTGCTCTGTGACCCCAAGGAATAGAAGAAGAAACGAGGACGGTCTAACTGACATAGCAGGACAAAGTTTCTGTTGAGAAGTTAACCACAATAGGTTGTTGACAACTGCTATGAAATCTCCCTCACAGGGGGCTTTTAGATCATGTCAAACAATTCTCTGTAAAGAACTAGAGCGCTGCTGTTGATGCTGGCAATATTTCAGATTATTTCCAGTCCTTCTGGGATATTACCCATATTGAAATCTGTCATGTCTAAAGGAAATGGTCATATCAAAGTCTCAAGGCATCACTCATCTCATAAACTGACTTCCCAAATTAAAATACAACCATTAAATTCAATATTTATGTCTGTCAAAGTCAGCATTATCGTGGGAATACTGCAACCACCTGCACCCCAGGAATAGATGGAAATCACAGGTGTTATTTAGAGACAGGAAGATTGCTTTGTGTAATACAAGGAATGGAAGCTAAAGTTTAAGTTGCCCCAGCTCTAGATGACACAAAGTCAACTGGATCTATCCTGAAAGAAGAAGAGCCTCCCTAATTCATGAAAAAAATCTAGAACCCCGTGTTTCTTAATTCCAGAATACCACAAACTATTGAATAGGGTAGATGAGGGATAGGATATTTGCAGCTGCAGGATGACAGTAGAAAGGGCTGGATACTTTTTCTCCAGAAAAAGTTAAATCTGTACACTAAAAGTTGTTTCAGCACCACAACATATCTTTGCCACATAGTCAACCATTTTTGTGGCTGAAGTTATGCGAAAAATCTGATACAAAGTGATAGTTTCAAATGTCTCAAAACTTATTTTTCAATAAAAAATAACAATAGTAAAATCAAACAAACAAACCCCATCAAAACCAAAACCCAAACCACACACAGAGACACAACTCCTCCTGCATTTAGGGACTCTTACATGTTTACAAATTTATTTTCAATTCATTGCCTAAAGAGCACTTCAATATGAAAGTATTTTAGTCATTGACTGAAGTTTATTGCATTAAAACATTCAGCTATTGCTGAATATGCCAATATATGCCAACAAAAGCATTGCTGGAGGAGTTTAAAACTGTGCATAATCAACTGGCAGAGAAAAGGTCAAGTAAAGAGTAATACAACAGTAGTACATCAACATCTTGTATTCAACATCAAAACAAAATGCTGTCTTCTTTATATGGAATACATTTCTTTTAGAGATGAAGTGACCAATACATTTAAGAAAAAGTTATTTGAAAAAAAAAATTCTTCTTAAAATTTTGCAGAAGCAGAGATGCTAACTGCTATGTGATTTCTTCAAAGTCTTCTACCTCAAGGTAACATAAAAATCCCTACAGATTATAATCAAATAACTCTGTTCCTCACAAAAGTTGTTATTGTGTCTTTTAGGAACATTATCACTGTCTAAATTTAAGCACCTAATTGAAATGCTGCCTTGGTTTTGGTTGGGATAGAGTTAATTTTGTTCCTAGTAGCTGTTTTCGGATTTAGTATGAGAATAATATTGGTAACAGAGTGATGCTTTATTTGTTTCTAAGTAGTGCTTACCCTGAATCAAGGATTTTGCCTGAATGCAGCTGCTCACATGTGGAGGGTGTCTGAGAGTGCTGCCTCCAGCTCCTGCTCCAGGAGGGTTCCTGAATGCAAAGAGCCTCTGCCATCTGCCAAGCTGCAGTCCTGAATTCCATAGGTTGTCTGATATGTTTACATTTCAACAGCTCGGGGTCTTGGTCCCTACACACAGGAGTTTCTACAGAGAGTACCCACAGTGGGGTAAACTGAGTCATTCCCTAGGCTCCTGTGATGGTATTGATCAAATCTCCATCATCTAGAGTGGACACTGGACTCCCAGTAAACATCCACACACAGACTCTAAAAGCAGCTGTCTAAGGAACTTGATCCAGTTGCCCACACAACGGCCAGGTGAAATATTCCAGGGTGTTTTGCCTGGTGCTGGTGAATTGGTGAGCACTGGTGTCTCAAAGGTCACTTGTCACTTTGGTCACATTTCTGTGGATGCTCTCACTGACTGTGGCTTCTCAGGTGGCACTTGGGCACGAGTCTGTAATTTTGACTCAAATTCCACTGTAGTTGACTCCAAAGTTAATTCACATATGTCAACAGACTATGCTCCTGTTGGACTCGACTCTAAAGGTCAAACCTGAGCAGTTCCGATGGGAAATACCTCCCAAAAACCCTGAACACCTTAAATAATCTCCTAAAACCAAGTATGCTGTTGGGATATTTATTCCCCTCCTTGAAGCAGAGTGGAAGGATCCTATGAACATATTTCTGGCTCAGACAATACGTATTTCTCTAATAGCTCATGTGCTACCCTGAATTCTACAGAAAACCTCACCTTGCCTCCTGTGAAGGTTATATTTAACTTTTTCCTGGTAATTTAATGGGAATTAAACCCTCTCCAACCCTCTCCTTCTTTTCTTCCACATGTATACAAGCATTTGTTTAGATCCTACTCAAAAAATGTGATATTTATCATGTACTTGGGTGTCCTGGGATTTTCTAGTGGGCATCTACATGAAAACTGATCTCTCACAGGTTTGTGTCCTGCATGCAAACCCATGCTGCCACCCCTGGATTATTTCAAATGGTGACAGAACTTGTGCTCAGGCAACTGGGTCAAACTCACACCTTTATTTTGTGGTGGTACCTACCAACACCTTTAAGAGTCAGTATTTAAATTCAGAACTTTTCTGAATTCCTTCTGTGCAGACAGAAAATAAGGTAAAGATCCTGGACACAAAATGTGCACTGTGGTTATGGGAAGAGGTGAGGTGAAAAAAAAATTACAATTTAATTTTTCTTCCAAAATTTCATCCACAAAGGCATATAAATCCCATATGGGAAAAAACACGATTTAATTGCTTGCAAGAGGAAATGATAACAGTACCTTCCTTTACCTGTAAATTTGTTCACAAAGGGAAAAACTAAATAATGTGTAGTTAGATTAAAGTAGACAAAAAGTTGAGCACTTGATAATGCATCCTTCTTGAGTTTCCTAAATAGGCAGTGAAGACTGTGTATTTTATGCAAGACATTTTTTCTGATGACTGCTACGTATTATCATATTAAAATTTCTGTTTGATTTATTGTTCTAAACAGCCCATACTCTTTCTTCTGTGGAAGGTGCTGATATATAACAGTACAAACCACCTTGGTGACTAACAAAGATTTATACAACCAAGTTTTGGGCATTTAATATATATAACCACACTGAGGATCATTGTGTTGTCTGTGCAGGAAAGCATCGGGGGATTTTCTGAGTTCAGGGGATTTCTGCTTTATGATGTCACTTTTCCCATTTTCTTTGAATTAGCAGAGGCCATATAACACTTTGGTTGACTCACAAGCTCTTCCCTGTAATGGATCACTATCTGTTTCTCATCTGTCTTCTGCTTTTCCTTGGCTGGCTGGCCCAGCAAGGTGAGTGGAATGGTTGAAGAATATTCTTGGTACAGAGCCTTGCTTTAAAACAGAAATACTGCCTTTGAGGTGAACTAAACCCATGTAGAAACACTTTGGTGGGTTGGGGAGATGGATGATGGATACCTGGGTTCATCAGCAAATACCCTTGTTTGCATGTGAATGCAGCTGTTTCCCATAATATTCTCCAATTATTTCTTTGCATGAGCAACAGTGCACAGAGGAATGAAAACCACAAAGCACCTGTGTGAAATCTGAATGCAAGTTTGCCAGAAATGTTTTCTTCAGTATTTACCCAATTCTACCCTGACTGAACAAACGCCAACGAAATCATGTTGGGGGGTTGTTGGTTGAGGGGGTTTTATTTTTTCCATGAGTTTAAATATCAATTTAAAAGAAGAAGGGATTACAATTTTTAGATTTTTTTGGTGTTGCTTTTGGTTTTCATTTGTTTGTTTATGTTCATGCAATGAAGTCATGTCTTATGGCTCAGAGTACTGGAGCCTGGGAGAATTTTCTGGGAAAATATCACTTTATGATCCACCATCCTGGCTACACTCATGACACAAGGTGTGGTACTGCGTGGGTGTTACAAACAACCCAGTCAACCCCTCTGTGTAAGGAGTGGCTGCTCTTTGGCCACTGCTGGAGACAGTACGGTTGGCTGGCAGGATCTCTGCTCTGACACATCCTCACTGTCATTATGCCCAGGCATTTATTTTTATTCAACAGTCAGCAAACAAAAAACAAAAAATCTGCCTTGCATCCAAACTCTTTTGTTATTATTTCATTTTGAAGTGTCTCTCCATTATACACCAAGAAGCATTTTCAAATTTTCACACTTTCTTACCTAACATTGGGAAATCAAATTTTTATTAATTCCAGGTTGCATGTGAAGAGTTTGCAGACTAGGAGACCCATAACAAACCTTCCCAGGCTGCTGGTTTAAATATCCCTTGCTTTTCCAACAATTGCAAAGTACTCTGGGGGCCTGGTTCATTGCATTTCTGTTGGGTTTTGCTGGCAACTTGAGAAGACGTCAAGAAAATAAAAATTCCCATAACAGGAGTTTATTTCTTAGGAATTATCTGAAATTCACTGGGTTATGAACAACTGTCGTTATCTGGAGGGCAGGTACTTGGTGGACTTGGTCAATACAAAAATTAAGTCTATTTTGCCACCGTTTTTGTATCCTTTGGTGAAACTATCTGCAAGTTGCAAAAAAATTAAATTTTGAGCATCAACCATAGAGCAAAGAAGAAAAAAGGGATAAATCTCAGGCCTAAAGCTTCAAACACTTCGCATTTTTGCCACTACATTTGACAGCACATGGTTATCTCAGATGGACTTATCCCCTGCATCACCAGAACATTCCTTATAAAGGCTTCTCCAGGCACCATGGTTTTTTCATCATTGTGCATTTACAAGGAGGTAGCAATGCCTTGTGAAGGCTGATCTAGAACAGAGACTAGACTGAGTTATAGAATAAAGTAGGGATTTATTAATGGATCCACCTTGGGCAGCACAAGAGCCCAGCCAGGGCTGCACCCAGGATGAACCAAAATGGCCCCAAAATGCACGGCCGCTCACGGGGGCTCTCCCTTTGATCAGTTCTGCTCCATTTGCACCTTGGAGTTCATTGTCCAGTTCCAGCTTTAGCCCATGCAGTCCCATCCTGCTTGTTTTTCTCTCTTCAGCCCATGTTTTTTGTGCCCTTGGGCTGAAATTTGGATCATTTGTCCTTGGTCCCCAGCTAGAGAAGGAATTGTTTTGTCTCCCTGCTCTGTGAAGAGAGCTCACCATCCCATAATATGAAGCTCAGATCCACACACTAAAACAGTACAGAATCTGAAAAATATAAAAGCTAAAACCTGTAGCATCAGCAGGAAGTATTAAATCTGGAGAAATTTTAACTGAGAAATTTAAGCAGTCAGGGGATGATTATGGCCAGCAGATGCCACTGC
Source organism: Ploceus nigricollis (assembly GCA_013399945.1). Lineage (NCBI taxonomy): Eukaryota > Metazoa > Chordata > Aves > Passeriformes > Ploceidae > Ploceus > Ploceus nigricollis. The sequence continues at coordinate 376,229 of VXBC01010540.1, forward strand.
TGCTCCACATCATCAGTGAATTGCTGCATGTACTAGGCTACATAATTTATGACTGAAATACAAGGTGTAGAGATAAGTATTGAATAGGCTGAGAACTACATTTTTAGTGATGTTTTTTAATAACTAATGCATTTTTGTAGCCTATATATTCAATACAGTGGCTCCTTCAGTTGCATAGTTCTGCTCTTTTTGCTTAATTATGTGGTTTTTTGCATACTTTCAGGGGAAAGTGTATGTTAGGTCTTCTTGTTAGGCAGAAAAATAAAGAAAAGAGAATAAAAAAGCAGAAGTTTTAGAATCAGTCCCGTTGAGAATCACAGAGACTGACTATATGCTGTGTTTCATAAAGTTAGCAGAAATGCAGCCACAAGTTGCAGTAAAAGCTGTTGAAAGCATCTACAGAGAAAGAAATATTAGAAGCACCGGATTTCTGCTGTGGGTGCATGTGTATGCATACATGTGTATGTGTACAGTTTTATAGGTATATTTTCATTTGTATATTTACACTCCACCTTTAGCCTGTGGTGTTCCTGGGTTGGAACAGGATGATGTTTAAGGTTCCTTCCAACCCAAAACCTTCTGTGATTCTGTGACTCTATGATTCTAGGATTCCCTGCTTGAGGTACTTATTGGTAACTTAATATACGTATGGAATGATCTGCTTTCTGAATTCTGTAGATCTCCTGCATTCCTCACTAAAGCAGTCTGTCCCCCCCTATTTTCTTTTCCCACAAGGTGTCAGTGTTTCCTACCGTTTGTGACATGGTAAGTTTGCTGGCAATGATTAGCCACGGTATCTTAAGAGGAATTCAGTTAATTAAAAATGAGACATTGTCAAACATGCAACTCAAAGCATTTCATAATTAAAGAGTCTGCTTTAACTGGGGGAAATGGAGCCATTGACTTGGCTTTTATAGAGAAAACTTGAAAGATTAACACACTAAACCCCCAATTTTATCCTCTTACTTTCTCTGATTGGACAAAAGATACAAGAGAAAAAAGATGCTACAAATGGTGAATAATGAGAGTGCTGCATGGAAAGTTTCTGAGATTCCTACACAAGAGCAAATATTAAGACATATAGTATTTCAGAATATGATGTGTATAGGTATATATGTTTGTTTAAACACTACTAACTATGACAGCAAGCACTTCTTTAAGTGCAGTAGATGAATAATGGTAATTTTCCTTGTGCCCACAGGATGTCAGAGTGCACTTCAGAATACAGTTGTGCAAAATTTAGAATGACAAATTCAGTCTTTGTCATCAGGTTTGAAATATTTATAAATGCATGTTTTGACCAAAACCAGTGAAAACAAGCAGAGTGTCTGGTGCTCAGTGTAATAAACATATCAACATCCAGATTTGCAATCCAAGCAGGAATATTGACTTCATTTTTCTATATGGAAGAACAGATTTTTCCTTGATTCAGTTTCCCATTCCTCCTGGAAACACTGACTTCAGTAGAGTTCATGGCTCTCTTTCAGGTATCCAAAGGGCAGCACTGTGTTACTTTCATTATCTGGATAGTTGCAGTGAGATTTTTAACACCAAAATATTGCAGATCAAACAATACTGTAACCATCTGCCTTTTAGCCTGGAGTAAGTGACTGCACAATCAATAGTCCTGCCTTTCTGTGTCTAATCACAGCCATTCTTTTGTAATGATAAAATCGAAAATGCAGTTTTTGAAGACAAAGGTTCATTGATTTCTTATTGGACCTCATTATTTAATATCATATCTGGATTTGTCAGACTGAGAAGCACATTGTACATTCACCACCCAGCTAACTTTAAGAGGGATCTGTGATCCATCACATGTGTGCAAGCCAATATCTCTTGGAATAATCCTTCCCTCCTTGCACCAGCAGCCACGACCTCAGACATCACTGCAGGCAATGAAAGCTTTGTTTTCCTTAAGGCTACAGAATCCAAACTGTGATGAGAACATGGCAGGTACTTGTGGCAATTAATCCACTGGAGGACACGAGCTCTGTTTTGTTTGCAAGTTATCTGTGCTCAAGGCTTGTTTGGAGGGTCTGTTTGTTCTTTCAGATGGTTTGATCCTTTCATTTCAATACAGGGATTATTTGGCAGCCTTTGACTATCATTGAACAGCTGGCAATTGGTAATTTGCTATGCAGGTAGCAGGTTCACCAATTTGAGATTTTATAATTTATTTGATGGTATTTAGTGCATTTCTTCAAGTCTCTGCTTCTGATGAGGGTCCCAGACTCAGGTGAAAACTCTGAATATCAGCAGAAAAATAAAAATAAAAACACTCTTCTTTTGTTTTGAGGAAATACAGGGCTTTACCAATCTTTTTTCTGAAACTAACTCCTCCAAATGTCAAAAGGGATGGTACCTCAGGGAAGTAACTAAGGCCATTCTACTATGTTACATATCTACAGTGCTGTGTATTAGTGCAATCATTTTCCCTGGTAAATCTAAAGGAATTTCTATTTACCTCATTTCCTAGTGTTAACTCCAGGTGAAATAATTTCCAAAATAAATACAAATGTGGATTTTCTAGTTGTTTAAAAAAAAAAATTGAGAGAAGGCATGATGTATTTTTACAATGTTGTGCTGAAGGACCAAGGCTGGTATTAAGCATCTCGGTTTTTGTTATTTTCTCACTTTATTCAGTAAGTCAAGAGTCCTAACTTTCCTCTAAGTAATTCCATGGAATGAATAACAGCCTGGAGAAGCACCTAGATAAACACTGATGAGCTACATATAAACATGGGACACTGTCTCTCCTCTAAAATGCCTTTCAATGCATTGTTTACCGATGTGCTTATAGTCCACACCACCCTCTGATTTACAGTCTGCAGTGTTTGATTCCTCACAGCAGCTTCTCTGGAAGGTTCATCAAAGCTAAGAGATGAAGAAAGGAGTTTTGAAATATGGTTGTAAATACAAGAGACCCAATACCTGTAAGTGCAGAGCAGAATTTCACTATCCATGACATAGTTTGCAACAGGGTACTCAGATATCCTGGCACTCCACAGCAGAGACTGCAGATGACTTTGATTTAAAAGACTGCTGTCAAATTCAATAACCTTTTCTTGAACAAAACTACAGCTGATTTTAACTGTGTTACACTTGAAAAAAAAAAAAAAACAGAACATGGTTCATAATTCTTTGCCTTACATTTCTCATTCACCTGCTAGTTCCTTTTAGGAATCTATTTTATATCTGACTCATGGGGGACCTGACAAATGAATGATATCTCCTGTCTCAAAAGTCCCAATCTCAGTGGAACTATAGCTGTTTTCTCTACCTGGATATGTGGCATAAAGTATTTAAAGAAAGAAAAAAGATGATCCAGCCATTCATTCAGGGGAGTTACCCCAAAGCTGTAATTTCTGTTCCTATTTCCATTGTGATTCTTTGGGACTCAGCTCTCTGTAAGCAAAATGCAACTTTGAGAAGAATAAAAAAAAAAGTAGGAATAAACACCCCAAAATTTCTGAGATCAGCTACAATGATAATTTATATAATTGCTCTCTCCATTACCATCGGCAGCAAAGCCTAGAGCTGTGATCGAGTTCTCAACTGGCACATCTCTCATACTTCTGATTTATAATTCAAAACAGACCTTTATGCTTACAATTACTTAAGCTAGGCATCAGGCAAGGCATCATTAAATTCAAGGAAGAGAATCTGCAAACTTAAGCAGTTGAGCCTATTCTTGTTGAGGCCAGTGACTTCTTGTTATTAATGAAACAGGGGACCAGCATCAAGTCCCCCTCCAGCCCTTCCATTTTGCCGCTTCAAAGCTGGAGATAAAATCGAAGTAAATTCCCTTCACACACTTCTTTTCCCTTTGCTCACCTCCCAGTGATATCGAACATTCCCTAAAGAATGAGTAAACAACTAATTTGGGTTGAGTAAAGTAGGAGCTTTAGAGGTGATCAAAGTCACAGTTTGGGTTTTTTAATTCACCATTTCTTTGTGACAACACATTATGTCAGCCCTGCTAGCTCATTTGTCTGCTGCAGTTCTACTTTATCAGCCTGGAGTAAAAAGAATTGATAAGTCTGGTTAGATAAAGTAAATGGAAACTCAGGACTCATTCCAATTTGCTGTACTTAGATATATTTCACAAACCTGAGAGTGCTGTGTGTAACACTAGTTGGTATTTGTATATAAATATTGCGCATTAGAAGATCTCTTAAAATAATATTTATGTTTGTTTCTCCCCTTCCTGCCTCCCCTGGTTGTGTGCTTATTGGGATTCTGATTGGAAGACAAATGTCAGGCTTTCTCACTACATTCTTTTTCAGTCCAGGATGCTGCTCCCAACAAGAATCCATCTTCATTGGGAGCTTGCTAGGCTGATAAAGCAGAAGGAGATATTTTTCCAGGAGCACTGGATACTAATGCAGCTGAAGCTTATAACTGCAATAAGTTATTCTATGCTGTGCAAGATGAGTTCCTAAAGATATTTGATCATTGCCACCAGACAAATCTGTCTTTGTTGAAATTTTGTTGGCTAGAAATGCATTGTGGATGCCTTCTAAATCAGGTCTTATTTATTTAAGTGTTTGCAGGATGGTCTAGTGTGAGGCTCCAGAATCAACAACAAAGTTAATTAAGTCTACTTTGCTTTTAGGTGATTAAAATCCATATTTCCCCACTTTTTGTATATGGCAATTTTTTAGGCAAAAAAGTGCTTTGAAATGAAATGTCAGGAAATTTAGTTTTTAATATTGATGTCAGAGAAGTTAGATCTTTTTAAAGGAAAGAATTAATTTAGAAAATATGACAGTATGTACTGTGCAAATTCACTGGGGTTTTTTGTTTGTTTGTTTGTTTTGGTTTGTTTGTTTGCTTTTCCTTGATTTTTTTCAGCAGATCTGAGTTTACAAATATTTTCTTGTGCTCCAGACGGAAAGCTTGATCTCTCACCAGTTTCCCTTTTGTTCAGGAAGAGCTTGAATTCAGAAACTCTTATCCACTGGGCAAGGTAAAGATCCATTGACAAGAAAGAAACCCTCATTTTAACACCGAACAATGCATCAGTTGCTCTTTCTTCAATTGACATCTTGCCTAAATAAGAGCATTTACTGGAAAGTCTGAAAATGTAACCATGTATTTGACTGCATTGGAGGCAGCGTGGAGGAACAGGAATCCAAAATATTGGCCATTAATATGAAGTAGCTCAGATATCAGAAAAAAGTGTGAAGGTGTTAAGGCACTGGAATAGGTTGTGCAGGGGAGTTGTGGATGCCCCATCCCTGGAAATGTTTGAGATCAGTCTGGACTGGGGCAACCTGGGATAGTGGAAGATGTCCCTGCCCATCCAGGGGGTTGGAAAGAGGTGATCTTTAAGGTCCCTTCCAACCCAAACCATTCTGTGATTCTGTGAAATAACTTTGGGAGTGACTCTGTTACAGCACACAAACATGCCCCAAGGCAATCTGGAAGAATTGTGTTTGTAGTATATCCACTCTGAGACAAATTCTACTTCCCAATTACACCTGAGGAACCTTTTTGCACTCACTGGAACTGTAAACACAGAGCCAAGAAGATGCCTGGAAAGAAGAATAATTTCAGACACAAACTGCCAGGTTGTTGTTATATACCAGAGCCTTGAGTGAAAACAAGAACTGTGGCTGCCGTGTTCTGTGAGGACCCTGACCTGATTCAGGGTCTGAGAATGGATCCTGGGATGTGCTCTGAAAGGCAGAGAGGTAGAGACCATGCCTGTGACTCCTCCACAAATATGGGGGTTGGGGTTTCAGGTGAAATCTCAAAAGCTTAGCAAAAATACCATAACCATCAGAAGAACAGGGACAGGTCCCCTATTGACATTTTTTATCCCTTTGGATCTCTGAGAGACTTTTTTTTATCTCTGACTTTTTGAAATCATGAGAATGACTAATATTTTTTTCAAAAAGCCAAACATAAAAAAAAATTTAAAATCTTTATGTTGGATGAAATTCTAGTAAATTTCAGAACAAAAGCATTGCAAATTCTGAGATGTGCTTTTTGATGCTTTTAGAGGCATTTTTGGTAGTGGGAGTTTGGACAAAACAAATCAATACAAATTTAAAAAAGAATTAATGTAAAAGATCCAGTGGTGTGAAATTAATTTTGTTATATCGAAAAAAAAATTAAAAATTAGCCAGGCCTGCAAATATCCCCATCTAACAGACAGGAAAGCTGAAGTATATAGGCTGCACAAGGTATCAGAGTGATTTCTCAACTCCACTAGAGAGCCCAAATAACAGGACTTTAATTAAGATATTAACCCTCCTATAAAGTCTAAATTGTCTACTAAAAAGACATCAGATTTCTTCAGTTTGTTTAATATTGACTGATTTTACAGAGCCACAGGAAAATGTTACGTGTAAGATTTTATATACTTTTCAATTTTATTTTCTTTTATTGAAAAAGCTAGAAATTTATTTCGATTTCTTGGGGACATTTACCAAAAAATCCTAAGCCTTCTAAAGAGAGACAAAGGGAAAAGAAAACTTTAAAAGGGATTACAGAATTCTGAATAGATGGGAGAGGAGTCAGTGGGCAACTGGGCAAGGAGGCTTCCACAGGAGTCAGTTTAACACCTTTCTGTAATATTTTCATCTCTTTCTCATTGTCCTGGTTTTATCTTAGGCCTTACATTTGTACAAAAAGAACACAAAACAGAAGATAGTCCAGCCCTCTGCATACTGGTTTCACAACAGGGGAATCTTCAAACTTATTCAGCCATTCCACTAATTACCTGAGTTGATCATCTGCTCAATCTGATTCAGTCTCCGCAGCAGTGAGTGATGAAAACACAATAAAAGCTTGCTAATAATTATGCTTTTCTTTTTCTCATGGTCAGTATGAACTAACCTAAGCACAGCCTTGGAATATACAGATCAACATTTCTCTATGTAATAGTTGAGAAAATTTCACCAGCACACTCTTTTTACTTGAGAGTATCCATGGAGAAATTAAAAAGTTAGAAGTACTTCCAGTATTGATACAGGGACTTGTGCTGAAATTATTGAATATCCATTGTAATTCCCATTGGAATTTTCCAACCACTGAAATTCTGCAAGGATTTTGCAGCTTCCTCATATTTTGCTAAGAGCCTTTAAGGACACTTTTAATTTCTTTTTTTTTAAGGCTGTTAAACAAGAGAAGAAAAGTAGAAAAAGAAATCTGATACTTCATTTTTCCAGCCATTTATCCCCAACTGAGGAAATCCCTCACACACATTCTCAAGGTGGGAGCAGCTGTGCTGTGAGCACATGCTCATGAGGGTTTGGTGGCATGTCAAAAGAAGAAGTGGACAGGTACTGCAAAATCAAGGGTTTTCATCTCTATCTGAGATTTAATATAACAATAATGGCTGATAAAAATAGAATAGAGATGAAATTACATCATCTTACCTCAGCTTTTATTTTTATATAAAGAGAGCCACGTTTAGAAAACGAAGTAGAAAACTCACTCAGATGAGGCAGGTTATTGCTCTGTTTTTAAGGGTTTTTGTCCTTTTTTTAGGTGGCTGGAATGGATGAAGTGGAAAATGGAAGTTACCTGCAACTTTCCCCGTTTCAGCAATCAGTCTCTCTAAGAGATAAATGGTTTGAGGAACATTATGGATTTCAATAGTTTTGCAGACTGCATCTGTTGAATTTGCCATCCTTTTTCTCCTCTAATTAAGTCTCCTTGGGTGGAACCTCATATGGAGTCTCTCTTACGTGCTGCCAGCTTCCATAAAACCTTGAGCCTCTCAACATACTTGAAATTTTTACCTGTTGAATTTGGCTGACTCTTATAAGGCTAGAGGTTTTTGGAAGAAAAAGGTGAGGATGAATGGAAAGAGAGACAGGTGTTTGATAAAATATCTCACTTCTTTAGGAACACAAGAAAAATAACCAGGGATTTAATTTTTTTATCTGCATGTCTCTGCACAAAGGTTATTCCTTCAGTGTGAAGAAGTCTTTGCTACATGAGAAGCTCCTCAAGTTCTCCTGATGCCAGCAAGGCTGGTGCTGCTCCATTTCACTGGCAGCTGGGAGAGCAATTCTGCACATCTTTGGAGCTGCCTCCTCACTACTTTCTGCATGGGAAGAGAACTTCCTCTCTCTCACTGACGAGCTGAAGGAGCTGTGCTTCTCTGTGGCTACTCTATCATGGAGCCAAGCCTTCCTGTCCCTGACCCAGCACGTCCTGTGCATCTTCCTTCACTGCTGTTTGCTTTTTTTAGCCTTTACAACAGGTTAATCAAAGAATCACAGAATGAACTAGGCTGGAAAAGACCTTTGAGATCATCAAGTCCAACCTATGACCTAACAGCACCTCATCAACTAAACCATGGCACTGAGTACCACATCCAGTCTTTTTTTAAACAAGTCTAGGGACGGTGACTCCACCACCTCCCTGGGCAGATGATTCCAGTGGTCAATCACTCTTTCAGTGAAGAATTTTTAATGTTGCTGCTTAAGGAAAACAAATTTTCCCACTGCCTAGGAAGCACTTCATGTGAAATTCAGTCAGGGATACTAAAATATTTTGAGGCATATATGCTATCAGACCTGATTATTGTCCTTAACATTTTGTTTTGTACGGTCCCTGGAAGTCTCACTGACAAAACTGAGTGTTCTGGCTCCTGACTGATGACCAGCAATTTTGGGGCCACCCAGCCTGACTCCTGTCTAGCCCTTTGATGAATTTTCCTGATAACCACCACACTCTGTGGATGTGTAATCCTTGGTGTTCCAGGAGCAGCTTAAGGTTTGTTGAAAAGTCATATGTTGGAAAATTGCCCTCTCCGCTCAGTACTTCGAAAAACGAAATCAGATGAGAAGATCTAACAGAATCAGATCACACCAAATTAAACTGGCACAATCTGTTAATCTTCCTTTGGGTTCTTCCAGCCTCCTGGTAAACAATAGCCAACACTACACTTCTAGGCAAATAAGGTACCTTATTAAGTCAGGAATGCATGAGAACATAAAATTGGCATTTTGGTAATTTATTATCATCTTGGGAAACAGGAGGGAGAATCTTCAGTCTCAAAACTATTCACCAGCTTCAGTTAACAGGAAAAAAACCCAACCTCATGTGTTAGAACATAAATGTTTTTGAGATGCCTGCAGATATGAGAGGGGACTCAGCCAGAAAGGGATGTGTAGGTCTGATCCAGAGCAAAAGAGAGGCAGTGAAAAATATATCAGGCAGAGCATCCAGGCAAGCACAATATTCCCATCCCTTTCAGCCCTTGGTGTTGAAACTTCCATTCTGCACCACAAGCTCATCACCACCAGTGAGACTGGAACCAGTTCCACAGGTCTGTGTGCCCTCTCTCCCACATGTACAAGAGAGAGTTCAATGCCATGATCACAGTGGTCAGTTGTGCTGGATTTGTTGTTTTTCTGAGCAAGAAGGAAGAAAAGCAGATAAAGTTTGGTCTGAAAATCTAAAATTTTGTTCTTGAACTGATACCTGGTACTCAGTAAATATCTGGTTTATTTTAAAAANAAACACATATATTATAAATTATATATGTTATGCATTATTCATGTAACGTGTGTATTATATACATATTCAATTTATTATATTTAGGTTGATGATATTATTAAATGCAAATGAAAAAAAATCTCTTTTCAGCTCTGTTCTTTAAAATATCACAAATTGAGTTTAATTTCCAAAAGCAAGTGTTGCTTTTATTTGCTTGAAGATTGAAAAGTTGCATTTTGGAAAAAACAAAAAAAGGTTTTATAAATTTCTTTCACACATTTCTTAGTTTTGGAGAATGAAAGTGACTGTTTGATTACATTCTGCACTTAAATGATGCAATTCAAACCCAAATTATAATTTTCAGATTTTCATGAAAATAGCTACTAAGTTTTACTATTTCATAACAACTGTCTCTTGAAGTTTTATGCATTTTTATACATATATATATTCTGTAAGCAGAAAATGCTTTACTGACTTAAGGCTAATGATTATTTATATTAGGATCTTGAACCTAAATTCATCATCTTTCCTTATATTTGCAACATTTGAATATTGACCTTAATCTGAAATCCCCTGAGTGATCTCAGTAATGATCCTGCAATGGCAAAGGTATGTTTGTAGTGACCCATAATTGTTTGGGTTTGGGATTTTTTAGCTCTTGGTCTTTTACTTCTCTGAACAATGTCCTGGATTTCCCAGGAAGTGGGAGGCACTCCAGAGAAGCAGAATAATCTTGCCAGTATAGATCCAGCTGTAAAGGTATACATTATTTCTTAGCTCTATAAACTGTGAGTAGGCTGGGTTTTTTCCAAGCTCGTATATACCTATTTCTGTGCTTTACTGCTCTGGTGGCAAATTTTAATTTATTTTTATTTCCAGTGTTTTATTATGTTTGTACTCAACTGAGGTAGAGACCAGAATGGGTGATTGTTATACAGTAGTTTACTTTTAAAAGAAATAGGGCTTCTCAAGCAGCTAATACAGGAAGATGTATCACCAGCTTGAATAATTGTGACAACCATAGACGGTATCAGTGCCTGTTTGTTTGCACAATACCCTACTGCATTAAGAAAGCCATCCCAGCTGTCTTGGGCTCTGGAGTCACCCATTTCATCACTTGACACTGCAGCAGATGTTATGGATTGATAACAGACTTCACTTCATTCACTCCACATCTAAGATTACCTCTAGAAAAAAAAAAAATCAAATACATTATAACACTCCCAGCCATTTGTAAAAAAAAAAAAAAAAAAAACTCAGCAATTTGTTCTTTCTCCTACAGCAATAAATGGCTCCTTTTGGGCTTTGAAAATATATTTAGCTTTTAATTTTGTGTTTCTTTTCTTTACTTAACACATTCACAGTGTGGGTATGCATCTTACTACCTGCTGAAAAAGAGAAAGATGGAGATAGATTTAATGATTTAAATATTTTAAGGCTTGGACAGGATTTAGGATTATGAGTTCTATTTGCATTATATGAGATGGCTTATATTTTTAGTGATAGTATGTTAATGCAGCTCATTAATTGTGTTGGTAGCAGAAATACCAGACAAATCAAGCACTGCAGTTTTGGGGTCTAGGAGATGAATAGTGATATTTGTATGTGCTCTCCCTTCCTTCTGGTGATGTTGGGCACTTCTGTTTGATTGGCGTTTTTTTTTGTTTTGTTTTGTTTTAGTTTTTTTGGGGGGGGGTTGTTTTTTGGTTTTTGTGTTTTGTTTTTTCTTTTTGGTTTTTTTTTTGTTTTGTTTTGTTTTGTTTTGTTTTTTTGGGTTTTTTTTGAGATGCAGTAGGTGAATGTGTAATTAAACACTGTAGTGTCTCGAAGATAAATGACCAGAAAATATGTATTTTTGACAGGTCAGCATGAACCCACTCACCTTAAAGCACAGCTAATGGAATAACTGAATAAAATACACTGGTAGAATGAATGCTGGTATCCTGACATTATCTGCAGCCTGAATTATTAAAGATGACAACAGTCCTGAGGCTCCCTCTGCCTTCAAAGGGGCTGGGGCAGTGAGTGTCTTCTGTGGGACTGAGGTGAGCACCCAACACTGCATCCTGTGAAAGTCCAAGGGGTGCAAATGAAAGCACCAAGGCTCGTTTTCACCTCACTGCCTGGGCAATTAATTCCATGAATCAGCTGGAATGGGAGCTGTGCTCCTCATGCCCAGCAGGCTGGATCACGCCTGCAGAGGATCCCCCTCTGTCTCTCAGCATCTGCAGGACAAGCAGGGTCCAGCTCGGCTCAGCCAGTGATGTGGCTGGAGATTTGTGGGAGAGAGGAAAAGTGAATAGGAGATTTCACTGAATTCTAAGGTAATGTGGTGTGTTTGACCTTGACTGACAATCAGGTGGTCACCAAGCTGTCCTGTCACTGCCCTTTCTCACTAGGACAGGGACAGACAAAAGAATGAAAAGCTGTGGTTCAAGGTAAGGAGAGTGAGATCCCTCAGAAATTACCGTCACAGACAAAACAGATTTGACTTAGGGACATTCATATAGTTTACTGACACTGAAACAGTAGGTTAATGAGAAATGAGAGCAAAACTAAAAATACCTTTCCCTCATCCCTCTGTTCTTCCCAGGCTCAGCTTCAGTCCCAATTCTTCTACCCCTGAGCAGCACAGGGGAGTGAGAATGGGGGTTGTGTTCAGCTCATGATGCTTCTCCTCTGCTGCACAGGCCTCCTCACACTCTTCACCTGCTCCAGAGTGGGTTCCTTTCCATGAAACAATCCTTCATGAACTTCTCCAGTGTGGGTCCTCCCCATGGGCTGCACTTCTTAAACAAAAACCCTGCCAGAACACCTGCTCCTGTGTGGGCTCCTCTCCACAGGTTGCTGTTCCTGCCAGGAATCTGCAAAATTTTGACCTACAGCTTCCTTCAGGGCACATCCACCAGCTCTGGTGTGGGCTCCTCCAGGGGCTGCAGGTGGATCTCTGCTCCCTCATGGACCCCCATGTGCTGCAGGGCACAGCTGCCTCACCAGGGCTGCAGGAGAACCTCTGCTCTGACTGCTGGAGCAGCTCCTGCCCCTCTTTCCTCACTGACATGGGTGTCTGCAGAGCTGTGACTCTCACATTTTGTCATTCTTATCTCCCCCTTAAATATGCTACCACAGAGGTGTTACCATGGCTGTGAAAGGCTCAGCTTTGGACAGCTCTGGGTCTGTCCTGGAGATGGCTGGAATTGACTTTGTCCAGCATTCAGGTAGCTTCTGGTGTCATGTCACAGGTGCCACTCCTGCAGCCTCCTCTGGTACTAAAGCCTTGCACGTAAACCCCATGCAGAGAAACATTTTCAGAGTCTGCACTGGTATTTGATGTTATTTGGATGCTGATTTTTCCCGGATGCTTTGAAAGTCCTGATATGAAAAACCTGGTTGAAAATTGCTTTGAAATACCCAGCTTTTGGGTTTACAAAGGATATTGGCTTATCTAGGTGAGCTGATAAAAGTTTCTGATTTCAAGGTGTCCAGCACTTCTGTGGAGGTTGATCTTGTTGTAAAGCAGTTTCTGACTCCTCATCATTTACAGCTTAGCAAGCCAAATCAGATGTTTTGAGGACAACAAGGAAGCCTAAACCGAGTGTCTGCTTGTTGGAGAACAAAAAACATATCTCTTACATAAAAGCAATTTTTATGACAATCTTCAAATCACACTACAAAAGTTCTTGTTATTTGAAAGTCCTTCTTATTTGAATTTTCATCTTGATAAACTGTTAGCATGAACAACTTCTTCCGCCCCATTATTATTTATTTATTTATTAATAAAGTGCCCTATCAACTATTACTTCTGAACAATACAATAGGTATAAATACAATCTGTATAGATACATTTAATTGTTTATACTTGAGAGAAGTTTACTACAAAGCCTGTAATTTGCAGAGTTTAAAGATATTTAGCTTTGTTTCTAAGAAGATGGTACATTGCTCGATGTGAGGAGCCAGTAATATTTCTTAATATGAGTAAAACCATGCAGAATTTGCCAAGTATAAATGAGGTTTAATTTACCATATTTTTATTCAACACTTGGTTCTTATTCTCTTCAAAATCCTCAGAGCATGACTCTGCAGTGATGGAAATTTAAGCAGAATCTTTTTTGTTTGATTTGGTTTTGTTGGGGTTTTTTCACACACATTTGCACAACTGCCAGGGCTGAAGCAACACATTATCACCCTGACATGTCCTAATGTGTCCCTGCTAGCACTAAAATAGCTGCTGATAGATATGATAGAAATCTGTGCTGGGTCCTCAAGAAAAGGGTGACTTCTGGATACAGGCTCTGAACATCTGCAATTCTGTTTCACACGACTGCAGAAATACATGTTCTCGTCTGATAAAAGACTTGGCAGTGAAAAGCAGGTAGATTTCTCTCCCATCTCACATATAATGAAACACTAATATAAAGTCTCAATGAAGCTTCTCAGCTGAGGAAAATACAGAAAATTTTCATTATATTAAGTCAAAGCCTCCCATTCATTTTGCCTGCAGTAAAACGACACGCAACAGTAACTTATTGTAGGCAACATTTCATAAGTTAATATCTAGATCATTATTCTTGTGTATGTTTCTTGGAAAGAATGTTAGATGTGGGGAGTTTTTCTGTGAAATACATATTCAATTAGCTTATGAACTTTCTATTGTTGTCACTTGTATTCTTCCTATTGGGCTATTCTGACACAGAAGTCAAACTCCCAAAGCTCACTAGAATTATTCCCACTGACTCCTGTGGAAATACTGTGGAAATTGGGATTAGTCTCTCTCTTAGGCTATGTCTTTGCTATATTTTAGCTATAGGATCCAAAGACCTGCCAATTTATAGCAAACCCTTATACCCCTATAGCAAACCCTCACTTGACTGCCCAAAGCTGTCCATGCTGCTGTTGGTACCCTGAGCATTACAAACCCTTCTCCTGCCAGGCTGTTCCTCTGCAGGGTTAACACTGTTTGCTGATAAATCAACCACAACGACCTTGCATGAGGAAATATGGCAGCATCAACACCCCCCACCTCAAATTTTCTGTTTTCTGGCCACTTCTATGTCAATCCTATTTCATATCTATACATAAGGAAAGTGGGAAGTGAGCAGGAAAGCTGCCCTCAGACTGGTTATTGAAATGAAAGCTCTTCACTTTTATGACAGAAAATCCTAAAATTTGTGTCCAAGCATTTCTGGAGCCTGTAATTAAATTTGCAATAAAAACCAATTAATTCTTAATTTAAAAAGTTAGAAAGGCATCAAAAGGCATTTCCTGCTGAAAAAGAAAATATTTATGCCCCTATTTGGAATGCCTTTTTAAGATTTTTAGAAGATGATGAATGTATTTTTCCAAATTTTCAATACTTTTCATGGAAAGAAAGTTCAGTTTTATATTGGACCATCTCAGATGGAAAATAACCCAGCTGTTATTAATTATTTACATGTATTTATCCAAGCATACTGAATATGTGAATCCTGTTTTGTTTCTTGTGACTGTAATACATATAATTGGCATTTTCTCAGTGAAATATATTTTCCAAGAAAAAATATTTTCTTTATGACTTTATGTTCTATTTGTTTTGGGGTTTTTTTCTGCCAAGATACTCTCTCTGTACCTTTCACACTTGCCATGTGTAAGTTCCCAGTGATGATAAAAACAATGTTTTTGCTGTTTCACAGACATGTGTGAATTTTACTACTGGAAGGTCATTGAGAAACTCTTTCTCAGGCTATTCAAGAAATCTGTGGAAAGACCAGAAGATGAAGAAAGCTATTCTAATGGTCATGTTAGCATTTAGATATGAAAATCTTTAATATCTTGACCCCATCTTTCTTTTGCTTTTTTTTTTTCAATATCCTATCAGGACCCTGGTAATAAACATACAATATCTGTCTTGTATTTCAGCATTCTTCCCTGTAGATGATAGATTCTAAATAAGTCATGGTTTATGATTGCCATCCATCCTTTTATCGCTATTAAATTAACTATTTCTAGCAAATTTATAGACTTTTTCCTTCCATCTTTTTCTCTTGAGTTCCACAGAACAGCTGATGCAGCCCAGAACGTGAGAAAAGAAGCTGAAGATAAAAAGTGTCAGATGAAGTTAAACCTCATTAAAAGATGTGAAGCATAGCTTTCAAAGCATGACAAAAAAACCTGTGTAAATCTCCAATTATATTGTTCTGCTACCTTGTTAGGGAGCTGAGAAGACCCTGGTGCCTCTGCACAAAGTTTTGGGGTTTTTTAGCAGCAGAATGTGATAGTCTCATCTCAGAAGATACAGAAATACTGATCCAGTGCTACAATGCAACAGAAACTTCAACAGTAGCATCTGGTGTGAGGTTACACAGAAAAAGGAGATCACATCACATATCTCTGCAATCTCTCTGGGGCAATTTTAATGAAAATTAGATGATTTAGCACTAGTGGTGTGGTGCACAGTTTGTTGTTTTTTTTAGCTAAAT
Source organism: Ploceus nigricollis (assembly GCA_013399945.1). Classification (NCBI taxonomy): domain Eukaryota; kingdom Metazoa; phylum Chordata; class Aves; order Passeriformes; family Ploceidae; genus Ploceus; species Ploceus nigricollis. Next base: position 392,149 of record VXBC01010540.1, read on the forward strand.
GACCAGAAATGAATGAAGACACTGAAAATGATGCTGAGCAGCACCAGCCATCAGGACACTGCAGGCATGGCAAGAACAGGATCCAGCTCCTTTCTTCTCAGCTTAGTTATTTTCCTGTCCTTCCACTACAAGCAGTTCACTTTGACCCTTTTTCAACCTGAATACTAAAAAAGTGTTCTTTGAAAAATTGTAATATGTTCCATGAAATGTGAATCATTTGACCACTTTCTTAGGTGTTTTCACACACTTTTGCATGATTAAAACAAGGAGAGAGCAGAGATCATGCACTGACTGGGTGATCTTTATCTCCTCTGAGGCAACATGATTTCTGCTGGGTGATCAGAGCTTCCTGGGAAAATTACATCAAGCCCACATATAAACAACGTACTGGGAGCTTCAGAAACAAGCTAAAGGAGAAATGACAGTAAGTTCTCTTCAATGTTGAGAATCTGAACAGTAAAGAATGATTCTGTGCCTGATATATGGGAAGCACTCCCCACTATACAGACACTGTGCAGGACAATCGCATTACTTCCTGTTCTCAAGGATTTTTCTGTTTCCACTTGTCCTCCACAGAGATTAGAAGGTCTGTAGAACAGGGAACTTCCTTCTTATTTGAATTTTCATAATGCTTCATGTATCACAACTTCATATCCCACTACTCAATCATAACTGAAATTATATATGAAAAAAAAAATGTGAGACTTTCCTTGCTTAAGTAAAATAAAATTGGTTTATTTATACTTAACCCTGAGAGCTCTTGAGAAGCTCAGATAATTGTTGTGATGGAAACTCCTTTGGAAATCTTTCAGGCAAAAGCTGGGGAAAAGGAGAGATGGGAAATACCTTCAGATAACTCTTCTCTCCAAGCATTTGGGTCCACAGTAACAGCTGAAGGCACTATGAAGAGGAGTTCAAGTTAGTACTGTTTGACAATTTACATTTCAGAAAGGAAGCCAGATGGAGTTTAAAAACTCTGGATGGAGTTTACCAAATTTTGATTTTTCTAGGAATAGCACTTTGATAGAAGTGAAGATAAAATCTATTCCTTTCATAAAAATGAATCAAAATAAAGAGGTTTATCCAAAGACTAGCTTAGTCCCCTTATTTATATATAATCTAATGATTCTAATAAGGTACAAGGGTATTCATATTTAGCTGAGTGATATCACTATTAGGATTCACTTCAAAGAATTAGCTGATTTTCTTTTTCTTTAGTGGATTACTCTCCAGAGAGAGAATTTTGTTCTGCATGCTGCTCTATCAAGTAAAGGCCATGCACAGTAGAGTCACCCTCCTTCAGAAACTGCTTTCATACAGTGACAAATCCCAGAGCATTAAAAAAAAAAAAAGAAAAAAGATCACTTAGCTTGGGCCAACATCTCTGAAAAACAGAGATAATCACGGCTAATGCTGATCACATCAGTAAATTCCTTGGCTCTGTGGGCCAAAGTTCTAATGAGAAGTGATTGCTCCCATATAATTTGCTCTGCAGCCTGCAGCACTGAAATCCCAAAGAGTAAATAAGGGCAGCACTCAAAGAACACTCTGTAGGTGTGAGAAGGACAGTGACTATCTGATAGCCAGGACTGGGATCCTGAATCATGGGAAAATGTAGGTAGGCTGTGTGAGATAAATGGACAAGAAAAACAGAAGGGTTGGACTAAGGAATATGAGTCTTTCTGTCCATGCACTTAAACTATGAGTTACTATGAGAAAGAAGAGTCTCTGACCACACAGAAGTTTGCTTTAGCTATTCCACTGCAAATAGCACTTCTGATATTTATCAGATGCTCAGTTGTTTTTCATTATTATCATTGCTACTGAGTGCAGAATTCCTCCTCTAACATGTGGCAGAAAAAGCATTCACAGGGATGGAAATAAAGGAAAGTGTGAAAATAAAAACAGGGAAAAAATTAAAATATTTAAAATATTTTTCTATAATATTCTCCTAAATTCTCTAAAAAACACCTAGTGCCTGATATTTCATAAGCCTCCAGGTGCATGAGTGCATAAATTTTAATATTGTAACAGTGTATTACTTATCTAGTTACATGGCTAATTCGACATGTACTGCAATGAAAAGTCTGTTTTCTCTGGTAGCAGGGTCCCAAGGGGAAATCCAATTGCAAATGTAACTGTGCTTCCTCAGTATCCTTACCAGAAATCAGAATTACTTTGGAATCTCTGCTCTTGCATGCACCTTTGTGCATCAGGCTCTGCACATGTAGGAACAGCCTTCTTCTCACATATCAAAGCATTTCTAGGATTTAGGATCTCCTGGAAAAGGGACTTTTTACTACATTGTTTTGAAATGCTTTTGGATAAGCTGCTGTTTAAAAAAATCAGAAACAAGCCAATAAATTCGTCTCATTTGTCATGTGGATCCACTAAGATGTGCAAAGAGGAAAGTGACAAAAATAATGAAATTAAGTCTTTTTTTATAATAAACTCTTCCCTTTTTAGAAAGCAAGTGGTTAAAGAGAACACTTTTAGTAGGACAGTTCATTTCAATTAGACTGAAAAGCTTTTGAAAACACTTTTTTTGCAGAATTCACTTATGTGTACACATGTTCTTATTTATTTAATCATTCTAAAATTGCATCAGATCTTTTCCCTCAAGGGTGAACATGCAGTATGTTTAAAAAATAATGCTCAATTTATTCTATGATTCTATCCAAAAACACACAACAACTGAGAGTGTTCTAATGACTTTGTACATTTCTTTAACCTCTCTTGGGGTTGAGAAAAGATGAATATTATTGACATGGACTTCTTCTGTTTGAAACCAATACAGTACATCTGGATTGGCAAATGCTAAATAATCAGTCTCAAGAATCTGACATACTGAAAAGTCTGGTCAGACTGCTCAGTTAATGGATAAAGGTATCATATGTGCCCTCTATCTGAGGCATTTACACATGACACAAGATCCCCTAACATGAAACAAAATCCCTGACCCTCATTTCTGACAGTAACAGTAGCTGCAAGTACTTAATATGTTGTGGAGCTGTAGTTGGGAAATCTCTCTTTCCTTATAAATATTCAGAGAGTGCTGTAAAGAGTTTAACTTCGTGTCCCTCAAGTCTCAAGTCGCAGTTTGAGATGTGCTCTCAAAATTTCAGGAAGCCTTCACATTATGGAGCATTTCAAAACTTCTCAGGATCTTGAATATTAAACTTGGAAAATGTTCTTTGAGAAAATCCTGCCACAGATTAAACGAGAGATCCCATCCTCAGTTGATATAGATCAGATTAGTTGATTTTCCCCACTTGAGGATTTGACCAAGGAACTGTATATTATTTGCATTTGATTTGTAGGAACACACTGAAGCTCATATATTTTGGATGATTAAAGTTTCATATTAATTCTGCAAGCATATCCAATAATCTTTGCTGCCTTTAATTTTCTGAGCTGAACTGAAATATCCCCATCCATGGAGTTAGTCAGATGAACAAAGATTGTGTTACCTGGGTGTAGAAAATTGTAGGGTACCAGTGGGCTTGCTCTCCCCAATCCTTCCCCTCACTGCACAGTTTTCAAAGTGATAAATAGGACTCTGAAACAATAATGGAATGATGTTATTTATTGTAAAATAAATAGTACTGCTCCAATTTTGTTTCATGTCTGCATGGGTACATGCAGAAATCTGTGATTTTCTTATATTAACCCTTTACTAGATTGTCTTGTGTTTTTGATGCTCAAATCAATATACACTAATAGGGTTTTACCAAGTTCAGGGAATGGTTTGGATTGGAAGGGACCTTAAATATCACCTAAATCAAACACCCCTGTCATGAGCAGAATGTAAGTTACCCCCACACACACATATATATATATATATTTATATACATACCTATATATATGATTCTTTCATAAATTTTCTAGATTGGACTGACACCCCCAGACACCCACTGAAACATTCCATAGTACCCAAACCAATATTCTGGCATAAATCTTGGAATATACAATGCATTTCAGAACTCTACAGATAGAACATTTATTGCAAAAGTGTTTTGCTTGGCAAGAAAGTAGCACGTATGCATATTTCTTATGCCACTGGCAACCGCAAATTAAACAGCTAATTTTTTTTTAAATATTCATTTCAGTTTGATGCAAATGAACTTCAATGGGGACTCAGAAGGGACATGAGCATCAACTGCATTGGGAATGCTCTTCAAACATGGCTTGCCTACCAAAGCTGGATGCAGCTTAATATGCATCTGCATAGGTATCCTCCTGTTTGAAAATATATGCATTTACATGGGGATTTCGACTTTTCTTCAGATCCCTTTTCAAACAACCAATATGAAAGAAAAAGGACTTGAAAAAGCTGGCTTTTCAAGTAGAATAAAACTTGGCTTGTCATGCTGCTTCTAATATGTTTTTCCTCCATCTGACCTTTGCTCTGAATTTCTACGATTGAAGTTTTAGGGTTGTAGGACCAGGAGGTAAATGTTTGTCAGCTTCATAAGTTTTTTGGAGAGTACCCAGCTTCAGATCCAGCTTTATAAAGGGAAAAAAAAAAAATAAAAAGGGGAAAAAAAAGTAAAAAAGTAAAGAGAGAAATATTTTTCATGCCGCTTCAATTAGGCCCCCGGGTGAAGATCATACAGCTTTGAAACTGTTCCGTTTTGACAAAGTTCCAAAGTGCTATGCACATTAGGGAAAACTAGAGTTTGCTGTAATGTAAACTGTTTAACATGCCCACAGAGGTCAAATCTAAATTTTCCCAAGCGTTTGGGTTTGTTTAAACATTAGAACATGGTTTGGTGTCAATGAATAGGAAAACTTTAATGTTGTGGGTGGGAATCTACCCATCTTTCTTTGTTTAAGTTCCAAAGGCTACTGCAATAAAAATATTCATTTACCAAGGGGGTTATTGTGATAAGCATCCAAAGACATTAAGCATTGGTGTGAAAGAAGCTAGCAGGAATAGACATCAGCATTGTGGGTGAAAAGAAACAAGTCTTCCCTTCTATTTTTCCTTTTTTTTTGCTTTGTAGGAGTTCCAAAGTCCAGTTTTAAATGAGTTTTTTTCAGGGTGGTCTGGTTATCTCTACAACCATATTTTTCTGTGTGAATATGAGAGAGCTTGAATAGCTGTGGGAGTTGCTAAGTTAAACAATAACTGTATATTTTGTTTCTGTTTTCCAACCTTAAAATGGCCTTAAAAATCAATGTAGACTGTACTTACCTGTAGTGCCTGAATCACACACAGGAGACTGTCTGATGTAAATCAATACAGTATTTTTTAGGGCAGCATCACAAATGATGTAAATCAGGAGTTGTACTGAAGTATTTTTTTTTTTGTCAGCTAATACAGCATCTCAGACATTTAGCGCTAAACTAATATTGTTAATTAATCATTATATTTTGCAGTGCCAAAGAGTAGAGAAGCATCATCAATAGCATACTCCACTGATTTGGTTGTAAGGTCTGAGCCAATGTATTACACATTTAATAGTTTTAGCAGATACTTTTGTACTTTAGAAGATAAACCTTGTGCTTATTCATTTTTTACTCTTTCCTGTTTTTTTTTTTTTAAATTAGGAGTTAAAATTAGTTGCGTTTTTTAGTTTATTATACCAAAAGTAAATCAAATATTTTTTTCTATAAATTGATCAAAATTCAGATGTCTACTACTTGCTGATTAGAGCACAGGAAAATGAGAAATTCTCCATATTGTGTGGAATGCCAATCTGTGTATTGAAACACATACAAAAGAAGGCTCTGTTAACCTGGTACCTGCTCTGGTACCAAAAGGGCACATTCACAACATCTCAGCTTGAAGTACCAAATTACAGAATCACAGAATAGTTGGGGTTGGAAGAGATCTTTGGAGATCATCCAGCCCAAATCCTCCAGCCAAGGCAGGGGGCAGGTGACACAGGAATGTGTCCAGGTGGGTTTGGGATGTTTCCAGAGAGGGAGACTCCAAGGTAAAGCAGCCTACTGGAGGTATGCAAACTCACCTGGCCAGATTTACTTGTCTACCTTTCCTTATGTCTCTCCATACAGAAAACAGAGGTTTACTCCGTGTAGAAAACTGAGGTTCTTCAGAGACAGCTCAGAGCATTTAGGAAAACTCCTTAAGAAAATGATATCTCCTACCAGTGTGAGAATAGCCTAGATCTAAAAGTGCAATGGATAGTTACAGTTTTATAAGAATTATGATTCCTTACTCCAGTGCCCATTCCATGCAAATGTAGAGCTCATTAGCTCCATGTTTTCAGGTGATCATCACTGCTGTTAAAAAACAAAACAAAACAAAACAAAACAAACAACAACAAGAATCCAGAAAAGCAGCCAAAACCCACCTGAAATTCCCTGAAAAAGCCACCTCAGCAGTTGGGGGAAATACCAATCCAAACTTGTTTTTGATATTTGCAGAGGCATCCTGGGATGATACTCAAGAAGGCAGAGAAGGTTTCATGTGCTCCCATAAGTCTGTACATAAATTATGTCTCATTGTTGACAGGTTTGGGAAATGTAACTAGTCAGAATGTTAAAGATTAGTGGCTTTTTTTTTTTGTTACATTATATTACCCAGTTGTCAGATTGCTGGCACGAGTGCAGTGAACTTTGTTGTCTTTTCCCCACAAAGTTCTGGCCATGTGACATACCTGGGGGTGCATTCCTGTACTCAAACCAATTCACCTGCCTGCACTCTCCTTGTAACCAGGGCTGTGAGATCCCAGTTCAGCACATGACAGGGAAATCCTAACCTAAATAAAATGTGAATACAGAAAAACTTGCAATATCCTTTACCTTATTGCATTTCTTAGTGGAAGAACACGGCCACATACAGAAGTAATTTCCATGACTAGTTTGGACAGGAGCAGTGTGTTTCCTACATTGGTCTGAATTCTTTCCAAGTTATTAGCACCTGAAATTCACCACTATCCAAAAAGCAGCACAGAGGTCTCCAGCAGAAGATCTTCTTTTTTCTTGTGTCTTTTGAATATTGTTTCTACATTGAACATTGAATGTTTTGCCTCCCAGGTAAATACTGGTTTTCCAGATTTGTATGCATAAATGGAGTCTTGTCTTTTATAGTATGGTCCTGAAATTTTCTTTAAATGCAATTTGGGTGATAAAAGTTCTCTATAAAATATGATAGTTTTTCATATGAATACAGGCTTTTAATTGATGGAGAGGGAACATAAATACTCTGATTATAACTGCAGAATCGGGAAAAGGAAAACAGCTGGGGTAAGTTTTGGTACATGTAAACAGAGATCAGATGCACCTTGTGTAGATTTAATTATAAAACATTTTTTCCCAGAAATGTAATGATTACATAGGAGTGTGTGGGCCTTTCCAGTAGTAATGTATTGGTGCTCTTTGGTCTCCTCCTCCAGATAAGAAATGGGGCATCTGTTTCTTCAGTGCAAAAGGAAATAATTTAAGCCTTTATTAGGAAATAGAAATATAAAGATGATCATCTCTGGAGAGCTCCACAGACATTCTTTGTTCTACATCCATATATCTGCCCTGTGATTCATAGATAGCATAGATTCAGATCTTGGTCCCCGTGGAAAAAGAGAGCTCTTAGATACTATCCCCCGACACTATCAAAATGCAAAAGCCAGCTGATGATGGGAATGGTATCCAGATTGGAATTCTGAGGTTTACCCCTGAATAAAGAGCATAGCTTTGACCGAGTTCCAAAATGTCTTCTGTGGCTCTGCTCACTTGCACATAAAATAGACATAATATAACACTGTCTTACATAAGTGACAAATGGCAAGCATTTGCTAATTGATTTTTAGCAGGACAAGACACAAAAGGATATTTTGGCATTTTTACACATATAAAAAGGCAGATCATCCTCAGACAAATGCACACCCTGACTGCCCTGTGCTTTGAGACCTGTAGATGCAAAAGGTAAAAGTTAAACTCCAATGACCATCTCTTCACAAATGTATATTTGAGAGGTGGGGGAGAATTCAAAAGACATCACGTGTTCAAAATTAAGAACTCCTGTAGACTGAGGTTTGTTACCAGTAAGATGATGTAATGAATTAATGAGCTGCAGACACATGCAGATTTGTTTTGTTATGCAGAGTTCAGCTTCTAAAACCTGCGATTTAAGAAGCTGTGTCTCAGTTCTTGAAATAAGGAGCCTTATTTCTCTGTGAGGTAAATACCAGGCAGCCAACCTCTTACAATGCACTTATTGCAGGAAAGGGAATATTGCACCTTTCTGCCCCTCCAGGCTGCCGTCCATTTTGCATTTTTTAGACAAGCAATTGCCTCTTACCCAGTAAGTGGGAATACACTGCAGTGACTCACACAAGAACTGCAAACTGGCTCAAGAACACTCTGTAGAGCCTTTTTTCAAGGCTGACTTACTGCTTACATGAGTCCCAAACTCATGTGGGATTGTGTAAACATATCAACTTTCATTCAATAAATAAATAAATATATTGCCTGTTGTGCTGGTTGGGAAAAGACAGAAAGCTTGACCACATGAATTATATAGAACCAGTGCATGGAAACTACATGGATTTACAGCGAGGTTGGAGGCTTGGAGAAGAAAGAGTTGCCTCAGGCATGATGAGTACAACGTAGTTTGTTTGAGGTAGCTGGATTAGAACCTGTAGTACCATGGAGTTCCAGAGGACATGGTACTTCTGTTCTTAAAGATCCCAATTTTCAACAGAATGAAGTGTTTGTGTGTATAAAACATGTGTTTGGAGAATCAGAAAACTTGGAACAATAAAAATTTGGCATCCTAATGGGTTAAAAGAGACGATGTCTTTTAAGAAAGCAACATCAACCCCTCACTTATTTCACATGAGAGGGAGCTCTTTTCCATTAAATTCACAACTACTATTCGCAGTTCTGTAAATATATTTTCATTAAAATTGTAGTTAATAAGCCAAATTTATTTAGAATCTGAATTCTTTAGCATATTATACCTTGACCAGAGCCCAGCTTCATGGCAGGGATTGGAAGCTCCCCCACATGATACTGCAACACCAAATTAAACAAAGTTTCTCCAGTCTGCACAGTCTATGGGATTTTCCATGTCTTAGAAGAATGTTAGTCAACGTCATAACTCTACCAGGAAGAAATACTAGAAAGTTTACATGAAGAAAATTATTTCTTATCTGGGAAGCTCCAATTGATTTCAGGAATATCTAGAAAGATTAAATATTGTTCTCCTTAAGTCTGATGGTGAAACACTGATCTTGATGACTGAGAAAAGACCAGTATCTACTATCTAGTCACTTCACACCTTTACAATGCTACCTTCATATTTTAAGATCTCTGGTCCATTCTCATTCTCCCCCATGTACTGAAACAGTAGTGAAGAGCATCTGTTTCCCAAGTTCTCTGTTTAAGCTCACACATAATCATGTATCTCCAGAGTGTGACTGACTCAACTGAGATTTAGCTCCATCAACTCTACGTGAGGCTCCATTTTACTGCAGCTCCATTCAGCTGGATGGGCTGAATTAGTCAATGAACAAGTTTAATCTTGTTTAACAGAAGTCACTATGTTTTCAGCTCTCCTTGCTGTTTTAATTTTTATCATCTGTAAAAAACTCTTAATTAATGCATAGAGTTTCCTTTTCAGCCTCCAGATGTGACACAAACAGAAGTTGTAATGACACTCCTCATTTTCTGCTGTTGAAGTTTGCAAAGCAGATGTTTTTCTCTTGGTCAGATTAGCACAACTTGCATATAAATAAGGAACTGAAGAAGAATGTTACGACTGAAAGTGAACTCTGCTATTCTTATCACCCTCATCTTCCTCCCAGCTACCCTCTTGTGATACCATGGCCTCCTACATTGATGAATACTGCAGGAGCAGAGAGGTGGGTATTAAGAGTGTATGCTTAGCTTTTCTGAGGTCAAGGGCTGTTTTCACAACAACTTCAGTAGATCCAGAGTCATTTTGTGGAATAATTTGGCATCAGTCCTGCATATGGTTACAAACTAATATATCACGCCTCCCACTCAAACCCAATTAAGGTTGGTTCTGTATGACACAATCCCTTCCTCCAAACATCATCAAGGCCCTTTAAGCATAGATGTTACTCTGGATGGCAAGGACATGGGGAGGACTCTGCAGAGATCAAAGGGGAAATGAAGCAAATCCTCCTAGAAATTCATAGCTTTGTTTGAATAAATTGATAGAATTATTGAACTATCATCTTATATTTTATCCATGGTCACATGGATGAAGCCAATAGAAATTATTACTATTATTATCATCATCATCATCATCATTATCATTACTATTATATGTACAAAATACTAACTCCAATATTAAAAAAAACATTCAGAGGACAATTGGAGCTGCTTTCTTTTGCATTTTTTTGACCCAAAAATCAAAGCCCTCCAGATTTCATCTTGCTTCCATCATTAAAAATGAAGGAATGTCTTTGGGTTTTTCGTTTGTTTGTTTTTTGATTTAGTTTTCATTTCAATTAAAGCTCTACTAAATTAAGGGTCATAGACTTTAGCCCACCACTTATAATGTGCAAAGCCAATGCATGTTTACTGCATGATGTTGGTAATATTCATTAGAGAACAAAGGACTCTCCTTCCGTAGAGATATGGTGATATTGCCATGAGCAAAACCCTGCATGGAAATTACCAAATTTGGATATTAACAAAATAATAGCTCTCAAAAGAAGGGAAATTAATTTCTGCTATTTTTCACAAGATGGAGAAAAATCACTCTAAAATGCAAGAAAAGTGGATCTCATGTTTTCCTCTGTCCATAATGCCAAATCCCTCTGACATAGTTTTTTTCTCCAACTACCAGATTCAATAGCAACAGGGACAGGAAATCCCACCCAGCCAACAGCAACTCTGAGAACAAAAATGTACATCAGTAAAACTACACAGAGCAAAGTAAAAAGCCATGTATACAATCATGTCCCAATAAACATAAGGAAGGCAGAATTTTAAAATTCCAATTCACCATGGCATAAAAAATATAAAACATTTGGGTTTTTTCCTTCACAGTGCAGTTTTCTGATTGAGAAGGAATAATGTGTAGAGTTTCCCACAAAAGTAGTATCAGAAATTACGGCTCCATGTAAAAAGGAAGCACAGGGAAATAATTTGTTTCAAATACACAAATCTTCACCTCTAAATTTCAAAATTACTCACCACATTAATTTTCAAAAACATGTCCAATTATTTTATATGGATATCAGATTTTTGTATTCTTAATAAAAACTCATAAACCATGGCCATGGATTATCATGGAGACACTGGAGAGAGAGAAACAGTGAGATTGGTCTAGGAATCATACTTGAACTAACAGAACCCCTCTATCTGAAATCTTTATCCTGACTTTTTCCCTCCGCCAGCTGAGGCTACAGGATTATCATAATTTCTGCTAACAAAATAAATAAATAAATAAATTCTTGTTTATGCTGTTGTCTGCTGTTTTTACCTAGGAGAACTTGGGAGTGCTGGAAAACTGCTTCAGGAAACTCATGCCATCTGACCTTATTCCGTGTGTTCCCTCATGTGAGCTGGAACAAAGGAATGGGCTGGGTGGAATTAAAGGGGGGAGTGTGTGTGTGTGCATGTGTGTGGTGCATGTGTGCCTGTGTGCCTGTGTGTATAAAGAAGCGGTGATCAGACGTTACTGATAAGAGAAGCCAGTGGTGCTTCTGGGTGATGTGTGTATTCAACTCCAGGCTGACTCCTCTTATGCTAATACAGCCAATTTCCTCTTTTATTTCATTTCTGGAGCCTGAATCTGTGATCTCTGATAAGGTTCCCAAGGATACCGCCTTCACTCACAAATGGGCAGGCAAAGGGGGGGCAGGTGACGGAGACGTGTAACTCGCAGAGAGCACCAGTGGATGAATAATTTAAAACTCCGCCCGGAGATTTGAGGCAAAACCGAGAGATAAGAGACACCACAGGGTCTTCTCTGTTTATTCAGAGCTTCATCTTCCAATGACAGGTGACCTCCGAGGTCAAGGGCATTATGGGAAATGGAGCCAAGAGTGGGAAAAGGTACCACATCCCACAAGGAAGTCATGATTTACTTGGTGTCAAATGAAAAATTGATCCTTTTCCCTGCTCTTTGCTATTTTTCTCTCTCCTGGTTTTCACAGGGAAGCTTTGGGCCCAGGGCTGACACAAGAGTAGCAAGAACAGCAAGAGTAGATCCAGAGCAAAATGGCTGGTAGTGATGGGATTGCACCAGTGTGAAACTGGTGCAAGATAAGGATCAGAACCTTTGTCTGAGCAGCCTGCTGTCTGTGTCTGTACACAGGGAGTCTGCTTTGCTAGCAGTTCTATCAAATCAGATATGTATAAAGGCAATACCTCAGAAACATCACAGGCTCAATCCAAGCCATGTAAATTGTTGTTTTTCACTGGAGAGACCTGAATCTGTATCCACTCAGAAGCTTCCTTCATGTTTTTAAACAAAACATTCCCTCCCAACAGTTTTAAACCTTAATTTCATTTATTTTATGTTGGCCTGAAAGTATATACTGACATGGGTTTACCTGGTGTTTGGTAAAGATGCTGAAACAGCTGAAAAATTCTCAAGAAACACCTGGTCTTTCCTAGGCATTATGCAAAAGATCAGGCACATGCACAAGCTCTGGCTCTTTTTTTAGCCTCTTCCATATGAGAAATCCTGAACCCAATGTCTCCTTTACAATTAGAAAAATCTGAAACTGTTCACTCTGGTCATATTTATATTGTTAGCTTTAGGATCTTACAAATTCTGACAGTAAGAAGTATCCCTAGAAGAGCTCTGCTCTACATTATCAAAATCTTCTGCTCAGTTATTCCTATTTGCTTCAATGCAATGCAGCCATGACCTCTACAGTGAAAAAAAAGAGGCAAAGTCAAACATTTCTCAGTGCTGGTTTACATTTCCTTGCATCTTAAACTGCTGTTTCTGCTTTCCTCTGTTTGAATGTTACCCATGTTTTCATTCCTGAGCAAGCACATACCTTTTATCTTTTTAGATAAACATGAAAACATACTAAGGTCACTGCCTGGTGAGAAGGTAAGGTTTTGTGTGACTGTCACCCGTGTGTACCACACTTTCCTTCCAACTCCCCCACTCCCACTGCGAGCCAGTCCCACCTCAGAAATGTTTCTTGTAGGCTTTTGGAACTGTTTGGACAAGTCCTGGGGCTGACTCACATCACACCCCGCTCCCAAGTTAAGCCAAGCCAAGCAGAGCAATGTGCCGGGCGGCACAACCTGCCTGGACTCCTGGGGTGGCTCACGCCCAGCCATCTTGCCCACTCCTTTTCATGTCCTTGTTTTCAGACTCATACCCTGATGAAACAAATGTGCTCATGAGCCCAAAGCTGAACATCTCACCCACAAAACCCACACCACTGGGAGGGCTTGAAAGAGTTGGGTGAGCCATAAGAGTCTGCTGCTATTTGTGTTCACAACAGATGCTTGTCATGGGGGTCCTCTGGGGCTCCTCCAGCTTTTTCCTCCCATGTACCAGTTTGACTGGGTGCAGTCCTCCCAGTCTGAAATGGTGCTGAACTGGGGCAAGTGAGATGGGAATCATCCCTCCTGGACTCACAAGGGTGGTTCTCCCTAACTATGAGTAATGGTGGTGGGTAAACAAAATATTCTCCTTCATGTTGCAAGTGAGAATAGGGAGGTGAGAGATGCAGACACTGACTTCATCTTAAATCATTGCACCTATTCAGGAACTGGGGTTTGCTCTGGATAGCACCTCTGAGACTAAATAGTCAAATATTATAATGGCCATCTAAGTGGAGAGTTTCATGTCTCAAAACCAAAGTATGTGTTTGTACATGTGCATACTTATATATTGTCAAAGTTCAGAGTATTCCGAGATATTATACCTAGTTAAGGTAGAAATGTGCACATATCCACATCATGTATAAAGCAAATGTGTCCTACTTCCAGGTGGGAGTCATAGCCATAAAACCTGTGTTGGTCTTTATTGCTTAAAATATTTCAAAGACAGAGTGGGGGTTGGTGTTTTTTTTTGAGACACAGTTATATTTTATGCTCAAAAATTCACTCATCTTTCCATAATAGAAAGCAATTAAAGAAAATGCACATACACAATATGGGGGGTACTGGTCCTGTTCCTTCTCCTGTGCAAAGGGTTCAAACACACATATATGGATCATTTTGGCTTGGTTAAATATTAAATATTTGGGAAAAAGTTTGATGTCCTTCAAAGAGAAGAGGAAATGCATTTTCCCTCCATTAGTTAGTTACCAA
>VXBC01010540.1:406394-435163 GCA_013399945.1 Ploceus nigricollis
CTCTAGCTGCTGAAACAAGACTCAGAATTTTATCCACCTCCTCAAAAAAGTGTCCTGATGACTCTGAAGCTCCTCAACTATTTCTTATGTGGTTAAACCACTTCAAAAGGAGCCTGAATTGATGGAACCTGTCATCTGGAAGTTAAATAATTTTTGAGAGAGGGATTATATGAACAGTCTATTATACAAAGTCAAACATTTCCTGAGATTTTTTTTTTGAGAGAAAAAAATGATGCCACCATATTTTTTAAGCAACATCATGGTCAGTGACATGTTTTGCAGATTTGTTCTAAAGATGGTAAAAGAACATTTAAAATACTGCATTCCCTGGAGAACAGACAGGATTTAGATGACAAATCCTAGCAGGACCAAGGCATGAACTAAAGAGGTGTTTAGCAGTGATACGAATAAAAAATTTTCTTTGGAGGACAGAAAACGTGATTCTGTGTTTGATGAAACAAAAGTTAGACTTGATACATCATAGTATGAACATTTTTTCAGCCTCTTCATTTTTTTCTAGTTCTGATGATAAAATACTCTCTTAGTAAGGGTGCTTCAGTTTTGAAGCTGTGATTTGCTAGATATTAAGTACTAACAGCTCTTCAAAATGAAAGATAGTCTCTATCTGTTTTGGGCAGAGAAACACAGTGATGTTACAGAATCTTGAATCAAATCTGAAATGATGCATTCAGAGTAGCATTCTTTGTAATTTTAGGGAAAGAAAGAAGCATTTATGACAATGCTCTTTCTTAGTTGTTCACAAACCAGAAAGAAAAAAAGTTAAGTGGAAGACTAGCAGTTTTCACACTAATCCAAGAGTTTTTTCCAATGAACTGACTTCTACCACCCTTTACTCCACTCCAACCTGATACTGATTGAATTACCTTATTAAAATTGAGAAAAAGAAAAAAATATCATCATGCTGTTTAGAATCTGTCATTTACAATTTCCTCATTATCCACACACTCTAAACTTCAGAAAAATGTATTCTGATTCTGTTCTGAGCAACAGCCAATGGGGAAAAAAATGTTCCAGATGTTATTCAGTCCTGTTTGTTTTACCACACTGCAGTGCAGATTGATGTGGGACTTCCACTGCTGAATGAAAGGATGGATCAACCTGATAACAGGAAAAATGGAACCGAAGGAAATACAGAGTCTGGGTAATTTTTTTGTTTGTTTTTTTTTTTTTTAACTCTGCCTTTCTTTTAAATACCACCAAATATCCCCTCTTCCAGATTATGACTAGTACAGGAAATTAAAGTGTGAAGAGACTGGATACAAGACTGGACCTGGTTCAGTGAGGTGATTCGTAGCTCTGTAATAAGTGTTGATGGCTAAATCTTGGACCCATTAAAATCAATGTCAGGCTCAGTGATGAACTCAATTGCTACAGTTTTCTGTCTCTGGCAATCATATTCTGCATTTCTTAAAAATGGAAAGAGGAAGGACTGTAGACATTAAATAATAGAGAGATGACTGTGCATCAACTTCATTATGTAGCAGGTAGGAGTAGGCTCCTGAACCCCACAGGCATGCTCCAGTCAGAAGACAGACTCAGCTTTTACTGCTGAACAGACCTTTCAGTCATACAAAATTGGTTCACTGAGGGGAGGAGACAATTTATAAAATGAGGGGCCCCAAAAGGAGAATAAAAATGGAATTAAAGGTTATACAACATAATAGTGGTTCATTTTGAGTCCCTCTCCTGCAGAAGAACAGTAGCAGGAAATAATGTTAAATTCTTTTCTTTCTTTTACATCAGTTTTACACTGACCTAATACCATTCAGTTTGGTACAGCCACTCCTGATTTATGATGAGGTAAATGAAAGCAGAGTCAGACCCCAAAGGAACATAATATAGACCACCTGTTTTGAGAGAACAACTGGGTTAAGAAGTGACTTATAGACTGTACATATAAGAAGCATGTGAAAAGGGCATGGTGGGAGTAACAAAAGCCTACAATTATCCAGGCATAGACTGGATTACATTAAGTGGAGGAAATAAGGTTGGCAGTATGTTTGTGGATCTGGGACAGGATTGCTTCCTAATTCAATATGTGCCACGACCAACCAGGAAGGAAACCATATTAAAGTTGTGATTAAGCACTGAAGGGGCATGATTGAATACCTTCCCTCCCCTTCAGAGGTAGGGGACACTCAGAGATCACAAACTTGAAAGCTCAAGAACAAACTAAACTGAGAAGCTGGAGTTAGGAAAAATGACCCAGTTGCTGAATTTGGGAAGATTAATATAGGAAATATTTGCTGCATACTGGTTTGTTAAACGTGTGTTTGGCTTCTGTTGTCAAGGTGATTACACGCCTTGATACCACTAAAAACCACCTATTACAAACTCATAGACTGTAGCAAAATCTCCAGATTGTTTATAATAAAAGTAAAATCCATAAAGCTTGAAAAGAAAAATAAAACAAAAAAAAATCTAATCTACACTCAACAGCTTTATAGGGAGAGCTGTACTAACAGCACTTTCTTTATGAGGACACTGCTTATACTGGCAAAATTGACTTTTTGCTGGAATGGCTTATACTGGCTCAGCAAGTGCAATGAGCTAGGAAAGAAAAACCAGTGTTTTGATGCTTTAATATCTACCCTGGAAGAGAGACTTGCCTCCCTTAACTTTGTCTAACTACTGTTTGGTCTCAGGTAGTTATCTTGGACACCCTGTAGTCAACAGAAAGAGATAGGTGTTTCCAGAATAGGATAATTCCCACTTCTGTTTAATACCAACTTCATGGTGGATTCAGTTTCCTCTAGGGTTTCTGGTTTTCTTCACTGACCTCAGGAATACTGGTGGCCAGCACTAAGTGTGCTGTCTCCTGCCATCAAGCTTTTCAGGTAACTAAGCAGGGCCTCTAAAGGTACCCAAATTATTTGTGAAGGAGCAGGCATGGCAACACAGATTGGGTCCTACAAGTAGCAGGATTACATGGTTGTGGCTAATTCCTGGGCTAGTTAACCTGTTCCTCTGGTGATATTTCATGGCAATGTGGTTCCACTGCTGTGGGGACCTGAGTTGATATCAATGTTAAGAAATCTCTGCATGGTACTGTTTAACATAGCTAGATCCTTCCAGCAGATAAACACCTAAACAGCAATGGAAAACATCCCTGTGGACAGGATGTTGTGAGTTTTTTTGTGAGGCTTAAGTTGCTGATTATGTCCTGGTTTGAATTCAGCTTCCCCAGAGAGCAGGTTCAGAGATCAGGCCTCCATTCAGGAGCTGGGGATCAGCCTTATGGATGCTTAAGATCAGCTAGAAGCCCTCAACTCACCCCTCCCTTCTTACAGGCAGCTACTGCTTGGATTGGTGAAAAAGTAAATGTTGTGACTTGAAAGAACTGGACTGTGGACATCAGCTTGTGGTTTTAACAGAACTGTAATGTTTGGATAAATAAACAAGGAATGTAGCTTTTTTCAGTGGTTGTGTTTTATGAGTAATTGTATCCTAGCCAAAATTTAATTTGAAAAGCTGCCTAATTTCCTTTCAAACTAGAATTTCAATAGGATAAGGTGACAAAGTTTCCAAGGGCTCTTAGAGGATTAAGAGGCACAGTTTCTTTTAAACTCAAGTCCAGGAGCAGAGTACACCTCAGTTTCCAATATGCTTTTAAACTCTTCTCCCAGTATCCTTCCTTTCCTGTGTTATGTTATCCATGGTTTTACACCACTCTTTTCCATATCACAGTGGCTCTATTTTTTCTAATTTTGTAGTTTTTTCTAATTGCCCAAATTCTCTGAGAACTACTGCTCATTCTTATAGCCACAGTAGGCCTTCAGATTTGGACTACAGACTCAAAAATGGGCAAGTATTGAGATGGTTAAGCTTCTCCCAAGGCAAGCCAGCATCACTACAATAACTTTGCTTTCAAAGTAAGATAAGGATTTCTGTCCCATCTGCAGCCCACACATTAGTGCTGATTTCCTTCTTTTCCTTTCATTCCCAGATTTCACAAGGAAAATAAAGTGGCAGATTGGGACTATGAAAGATAGATGGGGGTGAACTGGAGGCAGTGAAGGGAGGAAGGACTAGTAAGATGTCAGTACACAGAAGTGGAGAGTCATAAAAAAACTTACCAAAGAAGGCCAGAAGTAGTAGAGGGAATTGAAAAAATAAATAAAGAAACACAATACATAAAAGAGGCAGATAATTTGAAAGTGAGTCAGCAAGACTGCTAAGGGACAAGTGTGGGAGAATCTGTGACAAACGAGATTGACTTTTGGCAAGAGTTTCAATTAATTCTCCACAACATAGAAAGATGTCAAAAATCAGATATCTGAGAGTATCTCACAACTCTTTAAAGGGTAGTAGTAGTCATTTGTCCCCTTACTAAGTACTTGTTAATCAAACATTTGGATTTGTTACACAAGCAACTAGATGAAATATGATAGTTTGTGTTTTAAAGGAAGTGAAGTTGCATCATCTTATGATCCTTTCTGCTCTAAAATCTTTGTTTCTATCAACCTGAGGTTTTCAGTGGCAGATAAACTCATTAAGCATCAGTTCATAACCCTGTTTAACATGTCTCCATTTTCAGTCTGGAAAACTGTATTGGTAACAACATCTTTAAGTAAGTGCTTGACCACCTTTCTGAATTAGGTTGTGGACAGTATGCTTTAAAAATAAGGTGAGATCAAAGGCTTCAAAAGAAACATTGCACAGGCAGAAATTGCTGTGTATATTCAGACTTAGTGGCATTTTAAATAGTCTCTCGTGTCAGGAAAAGCTTTAGCCACAGTGTACATTATGTGTAACACAAAATATCAATTACTGGAAGCTCTATGTTCCCTTCCCAGTGGGGAATTCAGGAGGCAAAAAATAATGAAAAATAGATTTTTCATTCCTTTGTTTCCTTGTACCTAAAGAAACAAATATTCTTTACATGTTTTAGAAAATTGTCACTGTGGTTCCATAAGAGACAGACCAACAAAAAGAGTCCTCTGTAAAGGCTTATGATAAAGCCAGAAGGATGGATAGAATAATGGAATCATTAAAGCTTTAAAATACCTCTTAGATTGTCAAGTCCAAGCATTAACACAACACTGCCAGGCCCACCACTGAGCCATGCCCTGAAGCACCAGATCCACATGGGTTTTGAACACTTCCAGGGATGGTGATTCTACCCCTACTCCATGTGAGCACAGAGGAGCTGCATTGCTTCTCCAGGAGTGTTGTTATCTGTGGTGTATCCAAAGTAGAAAGTGAAGCCTCTGATGCTTGATCTAGTACCATAAAATCCACACAACACTTCCCATCCAACATGTATATTCATACATGGCTCCATATGTATAAATACTTCAGGTATCTTAAAATTATACAAGATTTATGTGGGACAATTCATATATCCCACCAATATTTCCAAATAGAAACACAGCCAGGCCAAAAATATGCATGTTCATTCCCATGTCTATTCACTTTCTATTGTCCTTGGCCACATTTTATAATGAGAATGTCAGGCATTGCAGAAAGCAATATGTATAAATATAAATTAAATCCTAAAACCCCTAAGATAGGCTGATGAATCAGGAGTTTGGCATTTGCTTCTATGCTCAATTTTGTTTCATTTTTCATGCCTTTTTCCTTCTCTACAGCTGATTCAAATGTAGCTCACAATGAACTGACATTTTTTTGCAAGCTTCACTGTATCTGAAGTCATCATGAAGGATTATATTATCTGTGACATATTTTTAAACTTGTAACAAAACCACAAGGATGGGAGACTTGTGGATGTTTTTATAATTATTTTAATGGAAATTCAAATTTCCACCTCCTTGTGTACTTCTGAAAATCAGGATTCACAAAAGTTAAAAATCTTATAAGGTTAGCAAGACTGGAATAGAGTTATGCTGAGGTCTACTGCTTTGTTTTCTTGTGTGTTCATTTCCATTGCAATTATGGTGCATGGAGTTTTAAGCCTCAATTTTCCTTTGAAAGGCAAAAAGGGATTATTTCAAAATTTAAACCCAAATGTAAACTATGCATAAAAATACACGGATTTTCAAAGTGAAAATTGCTAAATTCCTCTATCCTCAGTCTTTACTGTTGCAAATTACGGGAAACTAATCATATGTATCTGACTGATTTAGGACCCAAATGACTCAGGTAAGGATGTCCTATACCAGCCATTAACACAAAACTCTTTGATGAAGTATTTTAAGATCTGGGGACAAACCAAGACCTCGTGAACTTCTCTAGGGGAAAAAAAAAAGAAGCAAAAACCAACTCTGGGTTCTGCACCAATGTAGGATGTGCATAGCACACTAAAATGTTTTAAAATATCTTGTAAAATGGCATTTTTGTTCCTCCTATCCATGATACAAATTTGATATTGATTTCATTAATCAACCCAATTTAAAATTGATTGTCTAGTTGGACTATGGCAGTGTTAGCATACGTTGACAAAATATAGATCATATTTATATCTTCCTAATTGCACAGAGTCCTGTCAAAATTCCTCTAGGGAATTTTGGTAATGGTATTACTCACAAGCAGAAACTATCCTAGAGGTTATTCAAAATATTTGGTTCACCATGTTGCAGCTAGTATTGACCTGGTATTTTTAAAGTCTGTATTTTATCAGCCCAATCTCCCTTTCTATCAGTTGATCTATAGAACACATTTAGGCTATTTCTCACATTCAGTGTAGTTTCTTAAATTTCTTTAACTTCCAATTGTGCAATGTATCTGTAATTAATGTGCTGCCTGTAATTCATTCTCAATCTCACCTTTTGCCTACAGGGAGGCAAATAATTGCCATAGAACATTCTGTTTTCATGCAGACAGATGGGCACATGCAACTTTTTATTAGAGAAATCAAGTTGAGATGCACCTGGTCTGAACAGAAAAGAGAGAAATATTTGGGATAGTCTCTTGAACACCCCAGAGTATCTAACTTTTTTCCAAAGGAGCTCTGTGTGCTGTACAAACAAGCTTCTCTTATAGTTTCTGCAAAATGTTGCCAGAGGACAAACCCTACTCATAGCAAACAGGGGTGAGGTAATATTGGACTCAAAGGTTCTCAGTTTTTCTTATATTCACCATAATAATTTTTCCCGTTTCTTC
Source organism: Ploceus nigricollis (assembly GCA_013399945.1). Lineage (NCBI taxonomy): Eukaryota > Metazoa > Chordata > Aves > Passeriformes > Ploceidae > Ploceus > Ploceus nigricollis. The sequence goes on from VXBC01010540.1 coordinate 413,478, forward strand.
AGAGGGTTTAGTATCTTTTTTGGAGGACATTAAATGTCTAATTTTCTTTTTTTTTTCCTCAAGAACAAATCAAAGCAAACCTACCTGGCTTTGAATGCAGAGGGTGGACTGGATGTGTATCAAAACCAAAACTCTCAAAACAGGAATAGCTGAGAAATAAAATGTTCTCTAAATATTTAAACTACCATCATTTCTCATACAGGTAAGTGTTTATAAAACCATCATAAAGGCCTTGAAATATTTCTCCAACAACATGCTCATCCTGATTATTATATCCATAATAAAGAGTGTTTGTCTGGCAAGCATAGGTTGTATTATCAAGCTGGAGGTGCTCTCACTCCTCAGAGCTGATGCAGAAATCTCTCATATCACCAGAAGATCAGACCCAGAATCACATCCAGCTTAAAGCATTTAGTACCTGAATTAGCAGGTGTCACACCAAATTCCCCAATAGTCTTTGGGGAAAATGGACAAACTTTAAGAAGATTGTTCAGATTTCAATGAGATTCAGCTTTCTTCTGCAGGTGTTTATGGTTGTTGTTAGTTTGCTTTTTCTCAGGCAACTGCAAAACTAGGTAGCTCTACCAGAAATGTAACCTGAATCCTGTCTATAATTTATTTTTTTTATCACTTTCCACACTATAAAGACCTCAGTCATTCCAAATACATGATCAGGAGGTAAATGCAGCTCGCAAACATCTGAAGCTGCATCATTTGGAAAGACATTATGACAGCAGAGCTGCTAAAATCAAATGAGCTTCCCAGTCCATATGGCATCCGGGGTCAAATTCATGAGCAAAACAATTCCATCTTAACTGATCTGGATGTTTCACAGCTGCTCTGCCTCCTTGCCACAAAGCAAGTAGAGTGCGCCAGTGAATCTGATGCCGACTGTAAATCCTATAAATATGACATAGCCCAGAGGGTCAAATTCATCCCTGATTGAGATGCATTAACCTTATTCATTGCTTGTGTCACTTGTTTTAAAACTTTGCAGTGCTGTCAGCTTTGTTTAGGATGTGTAATGGTAGGAAAATGGTGTGAAATATGCTGATCTATCAGATTTACAAGGGGTTTATGCCCACATGACTAGCAAGCAAGAGGGAAATCAAACTGCTAATGACTAAATGTTTTCTCCAGGAAACAACTTCCAGCTCACAATTTGATCACTTACACTATGCAAAACACACCACAGCCAGCTACTTTATCCAGCATCCTCCTGATTTAGTCATAACTTTTAATTGTCACATTGTAGGCTGCTCCCCCCTTATTTCATATTCAGCTTTTTCTGTTCCTACAATGGGAAATAATTTTTTCCCTGTGTCTATTTGTGTTCCTTTTCCTAAGTGGAGATTTGTTTAATAATGGGCAAGGACTTGGATTCTTCATAAAAGCACTAAAATATATTAATCACTTCACTTTTGTCTGTGGAAGGAGAGGCAGGAAAGGGAGAAAGCTTTGTATGAAAATGATTAAATTGGGATTGTTTGAACTCATTATTGGAATTATTGAGCTTTCTGTTAACTTGAAAGAAAAGTTCAGATCAATTATATGCACTCACTACATGTTCTTATTTTTCTAATAGCCTTAAGATAGAAGTGGGATTTCTTGCATTCAATTGCAGTTGAGACATAAAAGGCACATTTATTTCTACAGCAGAAGACAGGAGAAGGAACAAGTCTGATTGCCATATCTTAGTTTTTCCACAGACGAGAAAAAAGTCAAAATCTTCAAACCAGCCCTATGTTGATGCCCCATTCAAGTCCTGAGCAATATTTCAGCTCTCTTAGACCCTTGAGGTGACGCTGTAGAAGTCTGGTTCCAGGGTAAGATGTGTTTTCTGTGATGTGGTGCAAGGAGGTTTTTCCATCCATATGCAGTAGCCCATGGTACCACTGGATGGCAATGGTTACATTTGTCACTGGCACTTTTAACTCTACTCCAGTCACTGTGATCCTCTGTACAAAAAATTGCGGCGCTGAGGACCTGGTTTTCTTCCAGCAAAGCTATTGAGAACTTTTCCATTGCTGTCTGCCAGAGTAAGATTAGACTTCATATCTTTTAAAGAATAGATAAGTACCGCCCAGCTTTCTCCCATGATCTTACTCTTTGCAGTATAGACAGAGACCCTCACAAAATGGATTTTAGGTTCTTGAGCCTTGGCAACTTACCTCCTATATGTGAGGTAGAACACACCTTTGTGCTGCTTTAACATTGTGAGAGGGTAGGAGAGGAGAGCTTGCATGTCACTGTCACCTCCTGACGTGTCCACCAGCCACATGCCCACAATCTGTATCAGAGAATCATAGAATCTTAGGTTGGAAAGGACCTTAGAGGTCATTCCAACACCCACTGCCATGGGGAGGGACACCTTCCACTAGACCAGACCTTTGAAGGATCTGCCTGTGCTGGTCTATGTTAGCAGCAGCAGCCTTCCTTCCTTGCCCACAACAGNTTTGAAGGCTCTGCCTATGCTGGTTTGTGACAGCAGCAGCCTTCCTTCCTTGCCCACAACAGGAATTTGCCAGTGTCTGCTGCACATCCCACAGGAGGAACCCAAGGGGGAAGAGCTGTGTTCAACAGCTTGGTCTATAGCCTATGCAGGAGAGAACTACCAACATCTTCCTTTTCCTTGATCTTTTCTTGCTGTTCAAAGGAGTGGACTCATCAATTAAATATCAGTTCTGCATGAAGATTTTCCATGGTTTATTCATTTTTCTTCTGAACTGTGCAGTGATACAGCCAATATGTTTGCAAACCAATGTGCTCAGTTTGAAACCAAGAGGGTCAACAGTGCAACTGCTGTGATGTACCTGAAATTTATTGAGTTTTTAGCTTCATGCAGCTGGCAAGCAGCAGTCTGCAGACACCAGAGCAGAGGCAGAGATGCTCATGTACAGTTTCATGTAGCAGTGGTGGGAGCTCAACCAACAGCTACTTTTACAAACCTCAGCATACCATGTTTATGGCTGAGGTTTCTATTGTTTGCTACTGATGTCTCACTTGTGTCTAGTCACAAACAGATATTTATTTGCATTTCTAATCAGGGAAGTTCAGTGTTGTCACTTCAAAATTCAAACAAAACTGATCATATATGAACATTATACATCTTATTTTGCTATTATGGGGTTTTAGCTCTTCTGTTGTTAATTAGGGAGAATATCAGCTGTGAATTTCAACAGATCTGTTGAGAATTTTTTCAAATCTAAAAGTGTAATACCCACCTCCCTGAATGTGTCCTCACAGGGCAAGAGCACCAGCTCACGACCATCCTGAAGGCCTTCTAACAAATCGCTCCAATCTATCAATGTCTGGCTTTATTTTAAAACTTTACATTGGAAATATTTTTCATGATGGAAACATGTTTCAGTTCTGACCTACGTACCACTGTAAAGAACTGAGATCCTTCCTTGAATCCTTCATGTTTGGAGCTGAGCCTAAATCTGGGCTGAAGGCACAGACACTGGGTTGTTTTTGCATCCTGTGTGGAAATGTGAAACACTCAGAGCTGAGGAAGTGGAGCTATGAGGTAGCCTTTAACATGAGTGGGAAAAGGCTAAAGAAAGATGGTGTAATTCACCATCTTCTTAAATCAGCAGGAATCACCTTCCTGCACTGCTCAAATTGATGCCTCAAAGAAAATTCTGGGATACCATTCTGGAAACTGCAGATAAAACACTTCACTACTGTGGAAATGAGCTCATCTCAGAAGTGGAAATGGTCACTGAGAGAAAATTGCTCACTGCTTTCACCTCTCACTCTTAGACAGAAAGCATCACAATTTGTAGCTGGGGAAAATGTTAGACCTTCCATAGCTCACTGGGGAAGATATGTCATCTAAATTTAGGAGAATGCCTCATGAACTTCTGCATGTGAGTGACTTATCTAAACCCCCCTGACTGTTAATGGGCAGATAAAGGCCTTTAGGGGTGCAGTTCACTTCATCCTGAGGTGGGTATTCAGGCATCATACTGTTAAGCCCACTCTGTAAAATCTTACACTTTTATTGTAGGGAGAGCAGGTGAGTATCTTTAGTATCTTAGAGGTTTTAGGGACTTTTAACAGATACACAATTTAGTGTTAATTCATCTGCTCCATAAAATCAGGAGCTGCACATACAGGAAAATAGAAGAGTGTGGGAACTGTATGAATATCAGAAGTCAAGAGGAATAGAAAAGAGATGTGAAAAGACAGGAGGAAAACCTTGATGATGGGAAGAATGAATGGAAAAGATGAATGAGAAATAGACAAAAGTGGTACTTGACTATATGTGTCCTCCATTATTTCTTCATTTTGTGAATTTTTGTGGCTTTTTTTTTTTTAATGTGTTTCCTTTTAATCTAGATTTTGAAATGTTTTCCTTAAGTTGCATCAGCAGTTGAATGCAACCTTCTGGTTGTAAACTCCTCCACGCATTCACTTTTCCCTCCTCCCACACCCAGGATGCTTGACCTTTCACTGATATCAGTGATAAATTAGCTGACCCAGGGCACAGCTTAATCATGAGAGCAGGCTCTAAGGAAACGCATTGCTGGGCAGAATTGTGCAAGTTTAAATGTACCTTTTTTTTTTAGTTCACCCAAAAATGATGAAAATGCGGCTTTATTTGAGGAAAAAAGTTATTTGCAACAGTATGAAAGAGGGACTGAATTCCTTCCAGCTGGAGGAAGGACCATGCCATGGGCTCCTAGATTTTGTAGGCTGATTTTTGTCAGCCTCCAGCATCAGAGGAAGATATATTTGTGATAAATAATTTAACTCCAGCAGATTAACCATGTAGATGACCACTTTCAGGATTGGGTCTATTGAAGGTCTGGAAGTATGGAGATGAACAAAATAATGTAGGTTAGGTGCTCATCTGTGATAATTTTGAATGTTATCCTTTCAGTGCTGTCCTCTCAAGGCTCCATCAGCACTCACATGACCCTGCCATCATTTCTAGCAGGTCGTGCTCTGTTTAGGTGAACTCTGGGCCTTCACCATTGTGATCCTAACACAACAGATTAAAAGATGGGGAAATACTTTCTTTTATTTGTAAGAAAACATTAGAACTCGATTACAATGACTTCCCTAAGGTAATTTAGGAGAAAGATTTTAGCAAATGGCTCCTCAAGACAGCCCAGTCTATTCCAGTGGGATTCCCATGACAGAACATACACTTGGATAACAGCATCTGCCCAATTAACCTGCAAGGTTCTGGTGACAAACTACACTATGTTGTGCCAGTTTTTTCTGCTAGAGAAGGAAGCCCCATCCCTGGCAGTGTCCAAGGCCAGGTTGGATGGGGTCCTCAGCAACCTGGTCTAGTGAATGGTGTCCCTGTTCATGGCAGGGGCGTTAGGATGGTCTTGAAAGTCACTTCTAAGCCAAACCACTCTATAATTTCATGATACAGAGTCTGGAATACCATGTAATTAACATGAAACTCGGGCTGTGTTTGTTGTCTCCTCATTATCCCTTTTCCCATTTCCAGGTGTCCACATTCGTTCTCCTGGGAGCTGGATTGTGTGTGCTGGAGATCTACCAGTGAGGACATGAAACAAATGAGGGTTGCTCTGGAAATGGGGCCAGGTTCCTTTCCCAGAGTACTGACTATCTGTTATGAAATCCTACAGAGATTAGTCAGATCTTCTTGGTGCAGGAAATAGTGTCATCTTGGGCATCCCTTAAAGGGAAGATGGTCACTTATCTTTTTAGGTATCTCTGCTCATTGTAAAGTAATCTGACAAGAGCTGGGATTCATGTTTAGAGACAAGGAGTGGGTGAGGGATGAAAAGTAGGTTTCTTTGCTTTAAAAAAAAAACCCAAAAAACAAAATCAAAACAAAACAAAACAACCAAACAAAAAAAACCCATAAAAACTTGAGCTAGAGCAAGCTGAGGAAATATGTTGTCTTTGGTCTCATGGAGATCATGTGTGGGATAGAAGAAGTAGAGATTTCATTAGAGTTGGTGTGCAGATCCAATGATCTAATATAACAGGGTTGGGTTAAACACTGTTTACGGAATTACTTTTTGAAGTGGAAAAAAACCAAATACATTTTACAGACCATTTCTTCTGCTTAACATATCTATGATGATAAAAGATAATAGTAAACAGAAGGTACTAGAAAGCAAAGGCCAATAGGTTTTTTTTAAACCCTCATCTTTTCAAAGAAGCCTCTTCACAGTCAAGTGTAGTGAGAATTTCAAGGTCCAAAAGCAAATATATCTCTTATTTCTACTCAAGATTCTACCAGTATAAGTGGGTAAAGACTTTAGACAAGTTTCTGGGCGTATACATGGCACATAAATTAAGTACTGAATAAAAAACCCTGGTGGGCTACCAGAGTTAGCCCACTTGAATTGAACATGAAGCCTTTTGCACCAAGTTAATAAACTGTTACCACCTAAAGCAAAGGGAAAGATTTTATAATTGAACCTTGTGTTCCAGCTACATGTGTTCTGTTGCTTAGACATAGTAAATATGGTATAATAGAGAATAGAAAAATATATTTAAGTCACCAAAGCAACTCTTAGGCCCTGTCCAGCAGACCTGATGTCAGAGGGCTTGTTGAATCTCTCCCTGATGGCATTTGTAGTGGTAATATTAAATGCTTGCACTTCTCAAAGAAAGAAAAAAAATAGGATGCAGACTAAAATCTCTCACATGCCTTCAATTACATCAACATTTACTACAGAAGAGCTTCTTATTCTCCATGCTTCTGAGTGATTGTTTGAATTCAGTCGGTGGAGTCTGGCCTTAACTTTGATGTTTCAAAAGCTTGCAGAGAAACTATGCAATCAGAAAAAATAATCTAATTAAAAGGAAAAATGATGAGATCTGAAAAATTGCACAAGTCAGAAGAGAGGGGGAGGGAGGTGCATTTAAAGAGCTTCCTTTTAACTTTAGCAGAAGTTCCCCTTTAATGTAAAAATAAATAAACGAAAAGACTTTGTTTTTAAATTCATTTTTTAGACGATAGTGAAGCAAAATTTGTGCAACTACATAGAAAAATAGAAAAATTCCAATTTAGAATTCCATCATGAAACGACACCATTCTAATTTCTCCAGGCCACGGTTTGTTAATATTCCACAAAGTCCCAGGATGCAACTATAAGACAGCATTCAAATCTATGAACATGAGGCAATCATGCTCAGCAGAGTATAACAATAATTATAATAGAGATTAAATAAAAATAATTAGAAAAAGTTCATCTAGTTTTGATGTATTAATTATTCTGACCCTGTTCTATTCAGAGTCTAATTATCTGGTTCAGTGAAAATGCCAAGATTTCTACGACTCATAAAAATTACATTCCAGTAATTATGTCAGCAAACTAAACAGTATTCATTTACCATGCCTTTTTATGCACACATTTGAATATGCTTTTTTAACTGTTTTTGCTCTTTGTTCCTATTCATGGGAAATAATACCTGTAGAGAAATTTGAAAGTCAGTAGCACTCTAAACGTAATGTGCAATTCTTGCTGATATTTTTCCTTTGTGAGGCTTCTGTAAGTCTCACATAACCTTTGTTTAAAAAACATGAATTAAAGTTCACTCTTCAGTTGTTTCAAAGAAGCATTTTGAAGTCTGTGCTGTAAAAAAAAAAAAAAAAAAAAAAAAAAAGAAAAAAGTTTAAAGTGGCAACACAAAGCAAAATTTCCTTTCAAATATGTTGGCCACAATAAAGATTACAAACCAGCCCACCTGCATGATGACCATGGTGAGTGTTTTTAGAGGGACAGATTCTCATCCTTGTATATCCTCTTTTTCTGCTTTATGGGAATGAAAATAAAATGTGTATCACCAACTACACTACATAAAATTATATAAATCACTGAACCTCAATGGAATGTGAAAAATTTGCAGTCGGGTGAGGATGTGGCCCTGATTTTCATGAGACTGAAGATGAGACTAAAGCTACCTTTTTACACAGAAAAGAACTTTATCTCACCAGAGGGCTGTTGAGATCTAGTTGGAGTTCTTTAATTTTCAGCTATCTAATGTTACTTCAAGCTTCAGCCTTGTCCCAATGCTTATTAAACTGTTGACCTCTATGCAGAAGAAATGGTGGAGTAAATCAGCATCACCCACCCAAGAGGCCACTAAAATCACCCCTAGGTCAAGAAAAGGATGCAAATGGGTCACAGTAATTTACTATAGATAGTAGTGTGGTTACTGTGTGGGGGGAAATAAAACAGGGACTACAGCTTTCAGCAATAAGGAAAAACCTTCATTATGTGAAATTTATTTGTACCCGAGGGAACAGTCTAATGATCAACAGACCTGACTGAATGCTACACAAGAAAAACTGGCCCAAACCAAAATGTTGTAAATACTCAGTTCATTTTCAAAAAGGAAAGGTAACTCAGGTCATTTTCTGTGATCAAGATGTTTCTGCTTCCAATCGATACTTTTTCACCTGAACAGAGCAGGGTTACAAATATACATATTTCAGTTTTGATTTTGTTTGGATTTGGGCTTTTTGGTTTTTTTATCAGGAGAAAAGATGACAACAAACTGATATCCCTAAACTAATCCTTTATAGCTTTTAAAAGTGGAAATTCACATCTGTTTCTTCATTATTTGTTGTGTTGACAAAATTTAAATTATATTTAAACTATAAAAATGTATTACAGTTTTAACAGACTGCTGATGTTTTGCTTTAAGAAGGGTAAAATCATACAATATTCTAAAATTTCCCACTCTAGTTTACCTGCTGCTCCCTAAACACATATGCCTTAGGAAATTTCAGCCTTTAGGACTTTTTAAAGGTGTTTTTCATTGTATAAATCTCATTTGAAGTGCATAATTTTCTGATTCACAATATAAAAACTTCCAGCTGGCACAAGTCAGTCCAAATCTACTTTGTGAAATAACTACTTAGATATTTTTTGTTCAGTAACCAACCAAATAACCAAAACCAAATAACTGATTTTAAGGTTTGGGTTTTTTTTCTCTCAGCTTTCTGCTTTGTTGTAAGTTGAAAGACCTTGTAAAATTGGCCAAACCAAAGGAACCATGAAAGAACATAAAGTATCACAAGGAAAATATCTTAAATACACAGCTTCTATTCAATTTCTACAACTGCCACTTGTCTAATATGTTGGGTTATTTTAGAAATGTCACAATGGTTTGTCATAATCATAAACTGTGTATTGTTTTGACAGAACTACCTGGACAGTCCCTTTCACTGCTCAGGGAGGGAAAAATTAATTTCCTGAAATTTGGAGTCTTGTTCTGGTTGTGTGAGCTTTCAGGTAGGAAGGAATTCCTTTGGGAAGGAATATTTTGGGGATAGTTAACACAAAAGATTGTGTCCTGGAAGACTAAAACGGTGCTGTTGTCATGTCTTACAGATGATGATGTCTCATATGGAATGACTTTCTGCCTTAATCAGCAAGATAAATTCTTAATAACATGCTGGAATCAGAATAAAAACATGTACCTTTACACCATAGTCAACTTCTAAATTAAAGTATAACAGCTCACTTTGTAAATAAAGATGTCAAATGTTTTAACAGATGAAATAACTTTCTCTTGCTGTCAGAACAAGAAATGGGTTGACATTCAGCCTTGGTCTCCAGCATTACCAGCACCATTTGCTGCAAGTTTCTTGCTGCTCCTATGTATTCCCAAAAGGTTGTGCTACTATAGTGTATAGAAAATGTGAGAATACTAAGAAAGTGCTGGATATTTGATGTTCTTTGATATTTTTCATACAGTTTTGGGACAAAGAAGGGAAATAAAACCAGTCCTGTTAGAATGTCTCTTGCAAAAGGCAAAAGGCAAGAGATGAGAAGAAGAAATAATGTTAATATCAAATGTTCATATCAATGTTATCTCCTCTACAGGCAAATTTTGCCTACATTAATGTACTAAAAATCAATTAACAGTTCCCTACACTTCAGCAGAATAAGACTTTTTTTAAAAAAGAAAAAAAAAGCAAACATCAAAACCACCCAAAAATGCTACAAAAAGACTCATTTTGTTGTAAAATATATCTATTTTAAAAGGCATAAAGAGTGATTCCTTATTATTCCAAAGAAAATTTGATGGTTTTGCAAGCAAAATGGAAACTTTCCTTCCAAAAATGACCAAAATAACAAACCAAGGTTTCTCTCTCTCTCCCTCCTGCCTTCCCCTATGTCCTTTAGCTGGAAAGACTCAGATCATCTAGCAGTACCTATGTCAGACCACAGCATTTTGATTTAGTGTTGAGATGTCAACTTAAATTATTTCTATGGATCGTTCCCTTATGAGAGGAAAATTATCTCCATCAAAAAAATGTATCAGATGGGTGGGCTGCAGCTATCAATTACCCTCTGAGTACAAGCTTTGGCTGAATCTTGTTTGCTGCTTATTCCCTCATGGGCCAGAGGTTAACCTGTTAAGTTGAGAACTGATCCCAAAGTAGACATTAATGTCTTAATGCATTTAGTGGCTGTGGATCTTTTTGGCGGGGGGCCCCTGGGATTGCATTGTTTCTCATACTTGACTAGGTCACCAATTGCAGAGGGCACCTGGAATGCTTGGAAAAATATGGCTCGGTTTACCCTCTTCCCCCAGTTATTATTTCAAAGCTGGGTGTCTCTCTACTGTTCAAGAGGTTCATGTGTCATGAAATATTTTCCAAGGAACCAATAAGAATAATAAAGCCAGGCTTTGAAGTGACGTGTCCTGCCTTTCTTCTTGTTGTTTCAGGCACGCTATTGTAGTTTTGCAGGACTGTAATTTTTACAAAAGGAAATTATTTGTGTTTCAACTTTTTCTACATCACACTTCAGTATTGGAAATGAGCGAAAATGCTGAGACTGTTCACCATGGGTCAAACGCTGAGGTCTGGCTCTGGTTTTACCAGCCAAGACTTAGCTGGGTTTTTTTTCTTTTTTTTCCACCAATATTTACATTTAGGCATTCTTGGGCAAAATTTGAGGATGGAATGATAACATAAAAGAGTTAAGAACACAGAGGTGCTTAGCCAGGTTTAAAGAACATGTAGGATTTCTTTAGCCACTGGTATAAATCTCATAATCATGAATTCTCAGAGCTCATAAAATATTTTCACTGTAAAATACTCTGTATAGAGGCTTGGGAAATATTGTTGTGCAGTGTCAGATCTGAATCCCTTCCCAATCATAACTTTGAACAGAAGGACCCACAAGATGTTTTGTGAGTGCTGTAATTTGTACCTGCTAGCAAGGTTTTGCTCTTGGAGTTGCAGAATTATAAAATATCCTGAGTAGAAAGGGGCCCACAAGGATTTTTGAGTCCAGCTCTTTGGGGTGCTGTGTGGAGAATTAATTGGCTGGCTTTCCCAATCAGTGACACTTCTGCATACTTGATTTCATTGTTTCCTGCTGAAATTGAGCATTTACTGGGCTTATTATGACAAAGGCAGAGAGAGTTTTGCAAACCCTGTGCCAGATTTTCTAGGCCCACTGGATGTATAAAATTAAGAAAGAAAAACTCACACAATGATTTAACCACAAATTTCACAACTAGAACTACATCTATAGGTATTTTATATCAATTACAGTGGCTGCTGATGAAAGGAAATTACAGTTTAAAAAAAAATCAAACGTGAAGGAAAACAGCAGTTGCAGGAAATAAATAACTGAGAGACAGTGTTTGCAAAAGCCCTGTTATAAGGGGCTTCTCTTCTAAAGAACCATGTTATCTCCCTGCAAAGTCCCAAGTTTCTGAGTCCTTTTAAAGGACTCAGCTGCTCATGGGTGATATCAACTTTTAGCTGGATGAGCCCCAAAATGAGCCACCCAAGGATTAGACCACACTGTTTGCAGCCAGGACCGTGCATGCATAGGCAATTACTCCAGGAGAAAGTGATGAGAGAAAATGAAATGTAAACTCTGCACTCAGCCAATAAATCTTACAGTAGCCTAATTTTTCTAGGACTGATGCCTCAAGCAACACCTGTGTGGGCCGGAAAGGAAGGAGAAAAAAAAAAAAAAGTCTTGAAGTATCTAAAATTCCCTTATCCTGTTTATCAGAATACCGTTTACTTCTCTTAAATTGTGACCTTTCCGTTGGGGATTTTGCTCTCCAGATGAGACTTCAAAGCTTTTGGGTTACTGCAGGAGACGTCCTTGACCACGAGGAGACCAGAAACATGTATTATGACCAACTGCAACTCATTTCATGCTGTCAGAGTGGAGTGTAACCTCTGAGTCAGCAGTCACTGCCTGTTTTCAAGTGACTTTTGTAGCTCTAACCAATGCCAGCCAGCTCAGGATGAGAAATAAGATCTTTATTTGGTCATATTCTGGTCGAGCATTGCATATTCAAGATTTCAAACAAGTAGCCAGCTCAGCTGCAATCTGCTTATGAACACTCAGGCACTCAGTAAAGAAAGTTAGTTGCAGTCTTGAACCTTACATTCCCCTTTCCTGCATCAGGGAGGAATATATGGGATGGTTTCACCTACCTCAGTCAATGAGGAACCATTGATTTTCAATCGTTACATCAGAGGGAGTAAAAAAAGGCAAGGTGAAGAAATAACAGCAATTCTTAAGGGTTGAGTTTGTTTGTGTTTTGTGGAGGAGAAATTGAACTGTGATTTGCTTTGTCCAAGTTTCCCCACAGACTTTTTCCCCCTCACACCTGCTTTCTCAATTTTTTTCTTTAAATAAAACACGAGGTCTTCAGTTATTGACTTAGCAGGCATCTGGTTCCAGTCAGTAAAAGAAAAAATTCAATTGTCATTTTAAGAAACTTTGGAGAAAGTTTTTGCTAAGTGGATTTTAAAATATCATTTTGTTTTTGCTAGGTTTTTTTCAGTTTCCTGAAGGGACTTTTTCCAATTTAAATAAAGTTTTAATGGGGAAAAAATATCAAACAGGAAACAAGTCCCCCTAACTTATGTTAGGCTGTAATTTCCCCTAAAAAGACAACAAATGTCTTGCACCTCCTGCTAGAACATAAAGGATATGTTTTTTTTAAAAAAGTAGACAATGAAGTCATTTCACATATGCATCATGTTTATTCTTACTGAAATATAAAGTTAATAAGCAGACTTCTCTTCCCTGCATTAAGCCAAATTTTACCTTTTTGTTGCAATTTTCACCTATTACAGCTGAAAATCACATTCAGGGACAGTTAAATCATAGGTCTGGTAAGTTATTATGCAATGATAACCACTTGTGAGTCTGAGCACAAACTTGCATAAATTAGCTACATTAAATTCATATGTTTAATTAATGGAACTGTGCCTACATGGGTAGTTATTGTGGTTTTGAAAAAACTACCCTGAGAATACTTAACCCTGTTTTGCTATTAGTTAAAGTCAGAAAAAGGATGATTTTAACTAAGTCGTGTATATTGAGTAGGAAATGAAAAAATCCAAAGTTTTGATTAGCTGTAATTTTCATCCAGGAAGGTGAAAATTGTTTTCAGCCTTTTTTGAGGTTGTGACTTTATTGTAAATTACTCGACTTTTCCTCAACTATCATGAAATACCCCAGCTATTTAGTGACTGTGGTATGTTTATTTACCCCATTTTTTTCATATATTGAATGTAAGGTGAGTTAATTGTCAGATCATAAATATACATTCTTGGAGCATAGAAGACTTGAAGTGCATTTTCAATCATCATGCTAGCAGCAGAAAAATTTATTTGCAAAAATTAAAGTAAGACAATCTTTTTCTGTTAGTGAAAGAGCTGATCTTACTTTTCATGTTCATTTTTATTTCTTGCCCCTACCCACCCTCATTCTTTTCTATCACATAATTGTGTTGTTACATGGTGAACAATCATATTTTATCCATTTTTGACATTTTTTCATCACTTGTGGTGACATTTTGACTGCTTATTTTCCAGCAGAATTGGTCGCTTGATCCAGTTTTACCCAAGGTCCCACACCAGTGCAAATTAGAGGAAGACAAGGAAAAGCAACGAGCAGGGAGGTGGCAGGGGAAGCTCCTCTCAAGCCTCACAGCCTCCAGCAGGAAGGTGGGTTTAACCATCGCCAGGAGTTTTATGCACCAGCAGGAAGGAGAAAGACAAGGCAGCGCCTGAGCTCCAACTTTGAAAATGTCATGGTGGATTTAGGTATGTAAATCCCTTTAATAGCCCATCCCTAAGTGATTTGACTGAGGTCATAGTGACATTTTACAACAGATCAGGGAATGAAGCCCAGATGTGTCATGGCCCATACAGGCATCCCAACTCCTGTTCTAGGTTTCCTTTCCCCCTTTTCCCACTGCAACTTTTCCCTAACACCTTTAAGATGGTCAAAACTTGCAGCCTCCATCTTTGGTGGTTTAAAGAATCAAGGACCATCATAAAATTACCATGGGGGACAGGATCTGAAACAACAACAACAACAACAACAGTGAGCATGCAGAGTTTTTTTCTCTATTTCACTCCCAAGGCGAGGAATTTTTACAATACCCTCTGGAGTTCCCCTGGCCTCAGCATCAAACATAGAGTGAAGCAGCCAAGAACAGGCCCACACCCTGCACAACTTGCCAGCAATAATTAATTAACTAAGGAGCAAACAGCAGCAAATATTCCCTGCATAGGATCACACGGTTTCATCTGGTTACATTCCAGTGATTGGAGTGTCACTCCATCTCTTTGTTTTGCCTTTATTTTCCTCAGTGTGTGGGTGGGTTTTTTTTTTTTTTTTTTTTTTTTTGTTTTTTTTGTTTTTTTTTTGGTCCATGTTGTTGTTTTCCTTTAAATGAAAACTCAGAATCTGATTTAATAACCTAAATCTCAGTACTGAGCCCTAGGAATAAAAATAGAAATTCAGAAGTTTTATCTCTCTTATACCTTGCTAAACTTGAAACCTCAGTGTCTCATCAACAGCCTTTCAAACTGATTATTGCTCCTGTGTGGACAGGGCAGACACTTCTTGACAGCAAGAATCTGTTCCTGCCACAAACACTGCTGGAACATCTCTGTCAAGTGATTCATAAGGGACTTCAGCAGCTTGTTGTCAGCTTGTCTGGTGCTGCTGCTCCCCAGTAATAATGTTCTCCTGGAGCCACAGGTGCTCAGAAATGCCTCTTTCAGAAGCACCACCTCACCAAGACTTTGGAGTTTGGCTTGTCTGCCAGTCCTAACCCAGGAAGATAGATATAAATGACATGTTTTCCTACCTGCTCACAGGAGTCCATCTGGGATGTTGTTTCAGAGCACAAAGCATAATTGCCAAATTAGGGGTAGGTACTGCAGTCCCATTTTGTATAAGGACTCCCCACCTAAGTGTGCCCCACTGTTAAGAACTTACATTCATTTCTGTCCCCACTTGACATTAGAGACTCATGGAACCCCAGAGTCATAGAAGGGTTTGGGTTGGAAAGGACTGTTTAAGGTGACCTGGACAATCAGCAGAGAAATCTTCAACTAGATCAGGTAGCTTAGAGCTCCATCCAACCTGACCCTTAAAGTTTCCAGGGATGGGGCCCCTCCACCACCTCTCTGGGCAAACTAGGTGTTTTACCACCACCTTTGTCAAAAGCTTCTTCCTTGTAGCTAATCTAAATTGACCCTGTTTCTCTCAAACCATTCTCCCTTGTCCTATCACAATAGATCCTGTTAAAAACTTTGTTCTTATTTTCTCATAGGCCCCCCAGTCTCTCATTTAACAGGTGAGACGCCTTAACCAGGAGGTCTCAGGAGCTCCTCCTTTCAGAGGGTTCACATCTCTTGCAAGACTCAGAGGATGACACTCTGCAGCTCACATCACTCTCCTGGGAGCGTGGTGTGATTAATCAATTATGATTGATTTCAAGCTAACTGCAGGATAAATTTCTCAAGGATTTCTAGGGGCATGGAAGACCTCAAACCTCTTTGCTGAAGCCATTACAGTTTGCAGTGAATAATTCAATATTTCTTAAGCCCAAAATAAAAGTGCATCAAAGTGCAGGAGGGAAGCTGCTGTTGCTGAGCACATATGAGCTACTCCTGGAGTTCCCTTTTCCCTTGTCTCTCCAAGGTACATGTTGTGTGTGGATCTTGGCTATGAAAAGATCTTGATATGTCGCTGGGCTGCTTCATAACCTATTTAAGGCATTCACCTGGCTTGTGGGGAGGGGGAGTTTGGATTCTAGCCTGGAGGCTACTAAATATTTTAATACCTGCTATTAAGTATTCAATGCAGTGGGAACTCGAGTCTCTTCAGTCATTAAACTATAGATCTGTGTTAAAATGTGCTTTTCCTTCAACTGAACTGGTGGAGTTAAATAGACTTGACCAGAAAGTTTATGGCAACTTCCCCCTGCCCTTCACAACCCAGGACATATATCAACAGGGTGCTGAATATGGGTTAAAGGAGTTCCAAAGAGTTAAGAGATTCAGCTAAAATTTCTACTTTTTAAATAAATAGACTCTATTCTGAAGTTTTTTGAAAAGATTGATGCATTTGTTTAACCTACCTTTGGAAAGGAAAGATCTGAGTGTCTAATTTAGAAATGTTCTGGGATATACAACTTCAGAGCTGGAAGGCTTGAAACCCTCAGGAATGTGTAGGAAATAAACAAACTTTCATCTCAGCCATTTCTTTCTGGCAGAATTAGGCAAGTTTTTGCTGAATATGATGGCTTTTGTTGCCTCTATTGACAGGCAATTAGAACTCCAGCTTGCAGGTAGCTGCATGAAAATTGGCCACCACAGTGCTTGACACCGTGATACCCGAGTTCCCTTAATGGATTGTCCTTCATGAATTAAGAGGAACATAATGAAGAAAAGACTCATGTGCTTTGTCTTTTGTGCTCTGGATGTAGCTATCATGAAGGCAGGAAAAAAACCCTGTGAGCAGCTCCTTGTCAATTCACACCACATGTGTTGGGCAGGTGGGAACCTGGGGCTGGAGCACTGAGATCTTCTCAGGTCTTATTTTTCTGTGGGTCCTCCACAGAATCCAGCCCAGGTATGTACACAGCAGCTTCTTTAGACATGTTTCTAAAATTGCACCCTTTTTTCAGCAATCCTTTTGCGTGTCTAAGGCTTTCAAAGATCATATTATTCCTTCAGAGAGGCTACAGACTCATTGGCATGGTCCCCATTGCCTGGACCTGCCCTTTGCATAATTGCTCCCATCTAGGCAAAGCAGTTGTAAAACCATCAACAGTTCTAGAAAGCCCAAGTTTGCTACATAATTCAGCTCCCAAATTTGGCTTTTCTTTTATTGGATAAATCTATCTGTTAATGAACACAAACCAGATATCCAGTCCTCTTAAAACACTCATTGGGCCAACTCATATTTAAATGTGTGTTATAACATATAGCTTGTTTCATCTTGACCAGATTTTTAAACACAGGAGAACTAAGCAAATGAACGTGATTTTTGTTATGTGTTGATAGGCTGAAGAAAGCCTTAGTCACATAATGAAAGTGGCCAGAATTTACCCAATGAGATGCTCTTGGGAAGCATTCAACAGCTGCAAGTGCAGCATTTGAAAGCCCAACTCTTGTGGTTGCACTTTAATAAACTGCTTCCTTTCTGTGCAGTGTGATTGTTAGTTATGGAGAAGAGGGTGAAACAGTCTTTCATTCTCAGTAAAAATTAGTCAGGGGAGCTCTTACTCTGTTTTCATCCTTCTCTGTGTTCACAATTATTCTCCTTCATTGTTCTTGAGTTAAATTTCATATGATGGCACATAGGGAAGATTTGCCATACCTGACTTATCAGGGACTGTGTGTGTAAGGAATTTCAGAGCAACCCAAAGACTCATCATCCCAGTGCAGGAAACAAAGAAAATAAAGAAAAACATTGAGACCTGTTTTCAGTGCCACTCTTTGCTTATGGGGGAAAGTTTGGCAGCCAAATGGCAAACTCGTTTCAATTAAAAGGTGAATGATAAAGAGGGGGAAAAAGAAAAAAAAAAACTAAGGAGGATAGAGTTTTCTGGAAAGGAAAGCAGCAGGCTATAGACTTTCCTTTTGCTTTTTCTGGGCTCTTTATTTACTTACACATCATCAATTAATTAGCAGCACTGCAGAAACACTAGTTCCCAAGCAGCTTGCCACTTGTGCTCAGAGTAAATACCCAGTACACACAAGGTAATTAAAAATGTAAATAATACTATCATCAAATGCTAGCTTACGTGTCAGCAGAAAGGACACTGCAGGACTGGGGAGAAGGAGTAGCAACAGTGATCTGAGGGCTACAGATCTGCTCAGTGTGTGTTGACCATGGGGTAGCACATGGGTCTAATCTATTTACTCATCGTGGTGGTACCTCATTGTTGATCACCATCAATATGCACACTGAGCACCAGCCAAAAAGAGAGCAGCCACTGTTGTCATGGTGATGTTGTGAAAAGAGGAAGCAAAAAAAGCTCATCCAGTTACAGGAGGGGTGGCTGGGGCTTGGGAAATGGGGGTTGGAGTCCCTCCCTTGTCACAGGGCTTTGAATAGGATGGTGGCAGCTCAGTCATTGGCTTGAGAGCCATTCATTTCATTGAAACAGGTGTTTAAATCCTTCTGAGAGTCCTGCCTCAGTTCTCCATCTTTACTACTCCACTATTCAGTGACATCTTTACTACTTTGGTGTCTAAAAGCACTTATGTTTTCCTGGAGTTTATTTATATGTAACATCCCCTTATTAATTCTTAAATATCTAACTAACAAGATCTTTCCTTTGAATGGCAGGATTTTCATCTACTACCTTCTCTTAGTGATCTTGGATAATTTATCAGCAGTGAGTATTCTTGCAAGATCTAAGCCACTGTTGTAAGAGCATTTTGAGGGACATACTCTGACAGATACATATAAACGTTACAGAGATTTCCTATTTTGACTGAAAAAACAACCAAACCAGAACAAAACAAATTAAAAACAAGCAAACAAAACCAACAGATTGAAAAAGAGAGGAAATGGGTCTCTCAAATTACAGCCACTATGAGTGAGAATTGCTGAAATCTCATTGCAATTAAGAAAAGCTCATCATAGACGCATACGATCATAGAAACATAGAATAGTTAGAGTTGGAAGGGACCTGAAAAATCATCTGGTTCCCCCCTCTGCCATAAGCATGGACCCTTTTCACTCATTTAGGTTGCCTAGGGCCCTATCCAACCCGGCCTTGAACACTTCCCATGCTGTTGAAGATTGATTTTGGTAAGAGTTGAGATCAACAGGAAGGCTGAGAGTATAAGTACAGTGTGAGCCCTTGCCAAATGTAGAATAAAAATATGTTGTGATTCCAGCATCACCACTCATCATTTGTCAAAGGATGAGAGTACCATGAGGTTTTTGACTTCCGTCTTGCACTAGCCCTGCTGTAGAGGTGGATCCTACCCACTGCTTCTCCTCAATTTCTTGGAAAAGGACCTATCTTTTCTTTGTCATTCCCTCCAGAACTCAGAACTTAAAGTGAAGCAATGCCATTTCTGTAAACTCACTGCCTCAGGAAAAAAGTCTTTAAGCATTTATGTATGTGGATATACATGCATGCATGTGTGATAATATATGTCTATATAAAATATTTAATCCAGTGCATTCAGCCTCTGATTAGGGCTACTAATTGCAAATATTGTTTTTATTAAGAATAGTATAAATAATAATATTGGTATTGATATTGATATTGATGATAATAATAACAACAATAGCTAATCTAGGCTATAAAGCAGAAATAGAAAAAGAGCTTTGAAGTGAAGTCTGCAAGATTAACAAAAATACTTTTTTTCATTCCTTAATGCAACCTTAGTTTAATATTCTGATCAGGAATGAAGAAGGAGTTGTGCAAAAAGCTTTGCTTGGTTTATGCAGGGGTTTTGCATCATTAATATTATTCCTTCATAGTAATATTTCCTAAACTGAGGGCACTGGATTTGTGGTTTTTTAACCTAGAACACTGAAGGGTTTCTACTGCTTTAACAGGTTTGTGGTAGCTGCCTTAACAAATGAAAGGTATCTTTAAAAATCTCAGATTTTTTTAATACCTATATATCATGGTATTGATAAAAAAAATGTTGCTTGTGATTAATTCTAGATACTGGACAAATTAAAAACCAGGTATGATGATGTTTGTCTTGGCTTATTCTACACATCAATAAGAAAAATCAAATTATGGTCGCTGCTGAGGGCCTTCCCATGATTCTTTAAAATTTTAATAATTAAATAAACAAAGCCTAAGATGACTTTGAGGTGTAGTTTTTGTAGACTGCTTCCTGAGTTATGTTATTTGAATACTGATTTCTTATTTTCTTTTTAAGGAAGCAGCAGAAAGATTTGTTATATTTCTTGTTGAAAAATAAAATGGTACGTTCAGTCACTTACATGCATGTAAAGCCTTTCTTCTTCCCCTTTGACACTAGTATTCTTACTTTTCCCTTCAGTTTTTTTTCTCCTAGTGCTGTTTATATGCTATATTACACTCTCTAATTTCCTTTTATCTTTTCTTTATTTTGCAATGTCTCAGTACATGTCTCTTTAAGACAAGTTAATTTAGTCAATTACTCCAGTTTGGTTTCAGATAAAATCTTTAATTTATCCAGGCCCCTCTTTATTCTTTCTAAGATCCTCTTTCCATTAATTTTATGAAACATTCTAATTCTCCATTTTAGGAAAAAGCTAATTTCACTCACTTGCACAGAATTCCTCAGTCTTTTTCCTCTACTGCATGTTTTACTTAAACAGTACTATGTGGGGATTGGTGATGTTCTTACTTACTAGAGAAGCTTTTCTTTCCTGCTTTGCCTGGAAAACTGACACAGATCCACTTGCCTTCTCCTGCATCTCTGCACAAGATAGAAAATGATGCATTCCCAAAAAGATGAGGATTTTTTCCTGCTCAATCACAGACCACCTATGCCGCAGTCACCGAGGCCATGCCATGTCTTGGTTGTCAAGCCTTGGAGCAGGCTGCCCAGGGAAGTGGTAGAGTCAGCAAACCTGGAATTGTTCAAAAAATGTGGGGATGTGGCATTTGATTGCATGGTTTAATGGTGGGCATGGTGGTGGTGCTGGGTTGACAGCTGGACTTGATGATCTTACAGACCTGATGATTCCAACCTTACTCACGTTGTGATTCCAGATTCTGTACCCCTGGGTGGTGGGTGTGGGGGATTTTATTTGGGATTGGCTGGAACACCAGTGGGGCAGTGCTGGGGCTGCCTGTAGGTCAGCAGGTAGAGGCAGGTGTGCCATGCAGTCATGCTGGAGTTTCCCTTCACTGGTACTGGAATTTCCCTCCACAGAGTTGGAAATGGAGACTGCAACTCTCCTAAAGCCTCTCCCTCTCCTCTCACCTTGGATTTTATTTTCCATGAGTATTTCACATCCTGGCAGTTCCCCAGGATTGTTTTGCCTCATCCAGTAAGTTGCTCTCATTTTCCTCATTTAAGAAATGGGAAAGATAAACCCACTGCAAAACAGCTTGACCACCAATAGCCCCAGAGGGCATGAAGCAATGAAAAGGCAGAGATTGGTCACTACTGTAAATAATTATATTGCTTCAGAAACAGCTTTCCTTGCTTAGTAATTTTCTTATTCATCTGCACTCCTTGCTTCACTTAACTGGTCTTAGAGACAGGGCTTGACATGTGACAAGTCCATGACAATAATCAGTCCCCTTGTACTATCCCACTATAAAAATACTGCAGTGTGCTACTGAATTTGGGCAGAAGAAGAGTGCTTCCTGCTTTTCCATGCAGAAGCACAAACAACAGGATCAGGAAACTGAATTTGCTGAAACTCCACCAAAAAAAAAAAAAAAAAAAAAAAAAAAAG
>VXBC01010540.1:435193-475355 GCA_013399945.1 Ploceus nigricollis
ACAACAACAAAAAAGGAACATGGGGTTTATGTGGCTTGTCAAGATTTTTGGGTGGCTTGTCCAGCTGATCACAAATCTCATCCTGAATACAAGAAGATGGAAGTAGCTTAGTCGCCAGAGTGTTCAAAACTTGGGAGATGTGAAGGAGTTTTATTGTTAGCAAAAGTTCCTGGAAATGGGGATTAAAAATATATCCTTTAAATAAGTTAATACCAAAAACTTATAGCATTCAGCAAAATGAACATGTTTTATTAAGAATCAGTTTACTCCATGTGAAGCATGTTTAAAAAAAATTCACAAGGGGAAAAAAAAACCCTAAACAAAACCAAACTCAAAAAGAACTGGGTACATTTTGAAGCATCAGCATGTTAGCCCATAGGAGATGTATTTTGGCCATCTTCTGCTCCGTGTCTTTATAAGTGAGTCTGATGAACCAAATTAGATAAATTATTTCCCTTCTTTGTATTAGAGTATGTCAGAACCCCAAAATATATTGCAAAAGATTATACAACTCCAACTCTGTCAAGTATTGGAAAATGTGATCCAGACCCTCAGCTGCAGGGTAGCAGGATATTTTAGAATAAATGCATTGGTTCAGTTGAGCAGTGTTTACAAACACAAAATCTCTATATTTTTGTGCAGCATATTGACCTGAACTCCCCTAAAATAAACCCATTTTTGCAAAGGCACTTCAAAAAGCAACCTCTTTATAGAATGCCACCAATGTGAACTACATTTGCAGAGATAACCCCATCACAGTGGACTCACATTTGAAATAATATTTACATATTCAATTTTTTCTATCATGAAATGCTCTATCAACTGTTACATTCCAATAACCATGAACGTAAATGAGCACAGACTTCAAATGGACAATCATTAACCTATGCTGTAATGATTATACAACATCCTTCAAATACTGAATGTTTTGAATGTGATCAAGTGATTCTTTCTTGTTATTTTGACTTTCATACTAATTATTAAACTTTAATTACCCATTATGGGTAATTATTAATATTTATTGTGCATTATTGTCATTGTTCATGGGCTTTTATAAAGAGAACTATACTTGATATAGAGAAAAACATCATTAAATTAAATATTCATTTACATGGTTTTGCAGCAACCTATTTTTAAAACAAATGGGTATGAGCCTGTTTTTCTATTAGCTGTTATGTTTATAAATATTGATTTACTGCCCATTATTCTTCTTGACTACATTTCTGTGACTTTCTATACCTTTATGTTTTCTCTATAAGCATTTTCTCCCTTGTTAATATTACAAATGTGAACAGAATAAAAAAGAAAGTTGTTAGAAAAGCAAGCAAATAAAAAGTTTCTACCAGTTACATTAGCAGTATAAATTATTGCCAGTGTTGGTACCTGGGGTAAGACAGAAGTCAGAAATGCAATCACAGTGTGCTTAAAATAAAATTAGGTAAAAAAAAAAAAATATTCATGTATTGCTTTCTCTAGAAATTGAGATGGAATAAAGCCAACAGACTTTTGAGAAGCACACAGAGCTTAACTCATTTTAAATGTGCTTAAACATAGTAAGGGGCCTAGTAGGATTTTCAAAAGTGTCTATGTCTGGACCAAAAATACAAGTGATACTATGGTCTAGGGTTGGTTTTAAATTTAAATGGGCAAAGTGTGGCTTCACAGATGTCCCAGGCCACAAAGTAAGGTAGCACATAGGATCTAAAATAAATCTAGCCATCAGTTTCCTTGAAAAATCTACAAACTTGAGCTGAATTCTTTGAGATCTTTTATTCAAAAGCATTCCTTAAAATATAACTGTTGGTTGCTTTTGGCCTTCAGCAGTTTACTGAGGCAGTCTCCACCTGAATGTTGACAAAGTTCAGTGCCACCAACATGGTGTCATGGAATTACAGAATGGTTTGGGTTGGGAGGGACCTTAAAGGTCACACAGTTCCACGCCACGCCATGGGCAGGGACATCTTCTACTAGACCAGGTTGCTCCATGGCCCATCCAACCTAGCCTTGAACATTTCTAGGTATGGGGCATGCACAGCTTCTCTGGGCAACCTGTGACAATGTCTTACCACTATTACAGTAAAGCATTTCTTCCTAATATCCAATCTAAAGCCACCCTTTCTCAGTTATGTGTTTAATGGGTGTGTGGTGCCCAGCAGGACTGAGCTCAGGACAAGCATTTGCCCAGTACATTCATTCACTCAAAACAAACAAATTCATTCCCTCAGTACAAATTCAAAGCTCAGCCTCAGGCACAGACATGGCCTCCATGCACTTGCTGAAAACATTCCCAGCAGGAAAAGTCAAATCTGAATATTAATAAAAGCTGAGCACAAAATGTGTGCACGTGTGTGTGCGTGTGCGCTCCATTTAAATGAATTTTACAGATGATCTGGACTAATATATAAAAAAATAAATTTTTGCAACATCTCCCCTTATACATATCATTTTTTTTTAGAAATTTATCACGCATTCATTTCCGTGAGTCTCACATGACTTTATACCCAATTAAAACAAGATTTTACATACATATGTAAAATCTTCACCACCTTAAAGAATTTGACCCATATTGGGAACAATGCATGATACAGGACTGTATCATCTGTGGTTTTATTTAAACCTCACATAATCAGATGCCATATTTAGGTTTGAAAAGCCTTGGTTTTCTGTGCATATCTGGGTTGCTCCTGCTCCCCCAGAAGCCCATAAGAACATTGATTTGAAGCAAAGCCCACTCAGCATGCAGGGAGGCAGGAGCAGCAGCTGGTTTATGCACACTTACATGCATACCAATATCATTCTTACAGGTTCATGTAAAAATAATCTCAGGATTTACTTCCAAATAGTCCAAATCCCTCTCTCCCTTTATGATAGGCTCCACTGTGCCTGTTCGGATTTCCAGGTGTCATTTAAGAATGTGAAGTGCTCGTGAAACAGGAGGCAGAGCAGCTAAACCTGCTTCTGAAACAGATGACCCCATCTCTTCTGCACATCAGAGCTGGCCAGTGGATTGACCTGGATGTGTATTCACCTGTTTTCTGGGGGCAGAGGGGCCATTCTTTTACTGGGATTTGTTGTTTTCTTTGAATATAATTCTGGTTGAAATCTGAGTAAAATGCATTAAAAATAATGAATGCGTGTTGCCAAAAAAATACTGCAGAGGTGTAATCTTTGACCTGGTTTCCCTGAAAATGTGCGAGAGAAATTTAGACATTTCCATGAGCACAGCAGGATTTTTACAGCTCACATTTCTGCTCTGTGGTGCTCTCAGAGGGGCAAACTGCGTAGAAAAACATTAGATGCTCGATTAGATAATAGCATTAGCATTTAAGATAAACTTTCCTTTCTTCACAAAGATAAACTCTCATTATTTAAAACGTGTTTCATCCTCTGGTTCCTCCATAGGAGATACTCACGCAAGCTACCTGCCAATAGTAATTAAAGCTTAGTTTGCAAGGAAAGTGGGTTTAATTGCCAAAGCACTATTTATAGGAAGTCCCCCATGAGGATTACTGAGCTGCAAGAATGCAGATTAAGCAGAATGAGGGCAGCCGGGAATGTGATGCACTTTGGCTAAACAGCTCTGTCAAGCTCAATAGGTGTGGGAGCCGCAGGAGCGCCGGTGACAGCCTAACACCGCTTCCCCCACGCAGAGCTGGGTGCTGCAGACACTGCAGTGTGACAGCACGTCCTCAGACATTTCATAGCAAAGCATCTTCTCTCTACAGGTATTTATCCCCTCCCCTCGCCACCCAATAACCATCACAGCTGGCAAAATCAGCCTTGAGGGGTTGCCGGCTTTGTGAGTTGCGGGATTATGGTTGTGCCTGTTCCCAAAGGAACAGTTCTGCCACAGTTCTGCCCCTAATGGGGCTGGAATACTTCAGGAAAGGGAATTAGTCCTGCATTTCACTCCATGCCTTGCAGCAGCAAATGAGTGGGTTTATCTCCTGCCTTAGCATTGTCCAGAAAACAAAGAATACTGGGATAGGTAATGAGAGACAGCCACGGTGAACCCAGGGTAATAGGGCCACTGTAACTGTAGTTGGGACAGGTGATTTCCTGTCACTTCCTGCCTTCCTCATGATCTACCCCTGCCTAGTGAAGGGACAAAACTGGCCCATGTAAAAGGGGATCATTGAACTATTTTGGTTTGACAGAACCTAGCGTCATCTAGTGCATCCCCCTGCAATGAGCTGGGACACCTTCAACCAGATCAGGTTGCTCAGAGCCCTGTCCAGCCTGACTTTGCATGTTTCCAGGGATGGGGCATTCACCAGCTCTCTGAGCAACTTGTGTCAGTGTTTCACCAATATCAAAATTAAATTTTCTTCCTTACCTATAGTCTAAATATTCCCTCTTTTAGTTAAAAACCATTATCTCTTTTCCTATTGCAATGAACATGCTAAATGCCCTCTCTGCCTTTGTCTCCGAGACTCTTCATTTGCCCCTTGGTACTTGCACAGTTCACCTGCCCCATTTGCCTTCTCAAACAACATCTTCCCCTCAGGCAAGAGACAAACTGCTGTAAAAATGGGAAATTTTATGCTTTCCTGTTAATTCTTCATAATCTTTTTATCATCATCATCAAGCTCAGCAGGAACATAAATGTTGGGAGATTTGGGCAAAGGAGTGACTGAAAACAAATATATCACAACCTAACATTGATTAAGATCAAATGCTTCACTAAGCTTTAATATGATTTCTAATTGTTTAAATACATTTTTAAACAATCTTAGCTAAAAATTCATGACAGTTAATCATAGAATGGTAAAATATTTTATTTTCCCAAGATATTTTCAGCTATGGTTAATGAATAAATTAGCTCATCTGACAGAAATTCACAGGCAAAATAGATGTTGTCAAATCTACAGTTTCACCGAAGGGGTTCCAGCTGAAAAATTACATCCTTCTCTGATTAAATCCCTCTTTAAGATTCAGGCCTGTTCTGTCAGTAAATCAGTAATCTCGTAAAAAAAAGGATAATATCATCATATTCCTTGTTGGCTTGTCCATGTCCATCTTATTCCACCTTCTTTATACTCTAAACTCCTTGCAACAGGGATTGTGTTCATCACACAATCCACAACTTGCCAAAATCCCAGAGTTCTGTCATTGCCTATTAACTCTTGCACTCCTTGAGCTGCCATTATTTCTACACTGATGATAATACAAGAAAAACATGAGATTTAATCTCTTTGCGGGCTTCAGCACTGCTCAAGCATATGCCCAGATCTAGGCTAAATTTTCAAGATTCCTCTCTGACTGCGAAATTTTGACAGCTCTGTTTGCACTCATTTTTAAGGAAAATTTAATTATCTCTCGTAACACCTTGATTGTTGGAGTCAGAGCTTTAGGGAAAGGGAAACACATAGAAAAGGAATTTGACTGAAGCACAGGTGGTCTGCAGTAGGACCAGCTCTTGTTATAGTCCATGGAAAGATGGTCAAGTCCAAGATTTCAAGATGGTCTCTTGAAAATCAGCAAGACCAACGGCAGGGCCTTGTGAGGCCATACCACTTAAGGATTAGTGCCATAATTTCCACACTGCCTTTTTTTACTTGGACAGGTAGAACACCTTATGAGGATGCCTGGCATCATGTGATTCATTTGTCAGTATCCACAAGAAACAGCTCATGCAAAATAGACCCTTACATGTCATGTGGAATGGGGCAATAAACACCCTGGATTTACCTCAACCTGAAGCCACCCATTTAAAAGCTGAGAGAATTGGGATTGTTCAGGCTGGAGAAGAAAAGACTTTGGGGCAGCCTAATTTTGGTCTTCCTTTCATGAAGGGAGCCCACAAGAAAGATGGAGAGACTTTCTGCAAGTGTGTGTGGTGATAGGAAAATAGGGAATGGTTTTAAAGTGAAAGAGGCCAGGTTTGAATTAGATATTAGGAAAAAATTCTTGCCTGTGAGGGTGGTGAGGCTCTGGCACAGGTTGCCCAGAGAAGCTGTGGCTGCCCCTGGATCCCTGGAAGTGTCCAAGGGCAGGCTGGACAGGGCTTGGAGCAACCTGGGATAGTGGAAGGTGTCCCTGCCCATGGCAGGGGGTGGGACAAGACCTTTAAGGTGCTTTCCAACCCAAACCATTCTCTTATTCTACAATTCAACAATCTCTCTGAATGGGGCAGGAGCAAAACCCTACAGAGTGCAAGTTACTGGAAAATTCCAGTGCTAGGTCTGGACAGATATTTAATGACCTAGATTCTGAGGAACAAAACAATGGTTCTCAGATGCCAAAATCTTAGAAGAGTCAACTATTCTTTTGCTCTGGGGCAATCTGGGGAATGAAGTATGTATATTCTCATGAAGTGAAGCAAAGATTGAATGTCTGTTAGTGAGAGAAGAATATTGGGTCTTGCGTCACTCAGCATTTCAAAAGCCAAAAGTGTGACACTTACTGTTTTTCACATTCATTCTCCTCCTTTTTTTCCCGTCTATTTCTTCCCTCTTTTTAGACCTACACTCTCATAGAGATCAATGATCCCAGTGACTCCATGACTTTAAACCTGGGTTCAGAAACAGATGAGCCCAAACTGAATCCAGTCTCCTAGCTTTGAAGCTTCAAAATATTCAGATCTGATCAAGACTTGGCTCCTCCTCATGCAGAATAGTAATGCATTTTCCCATCCTTTTGACTGGATCTTTGTTCTTAGCTGGCAGAGGGACAACGTGGTGATGCACAGCTGAACCACATTCCTCAAACAGAAGGCCAGCAAAAAACCAGGGTCTGCCTCTACAGCTGACTCACAAACACCAAGCACAAACAGTAACATGAAGGTTTGAGGGGGAGCATCCTGCTTAGAACCCTATGAACTGTGGTCTCTGTTGGGTACATTCCTGCAAAGATTGTCAATTCTAATTAGTCTTCGGCAGAAGGAAAACTATAGTTTAAATGAATTTCAGAAATTATTATTCTTAAGGCTGGTAATCTATGCTAACCAGTCATTGGTGCCACGTTCAGAAGCTCAGACAGAGTTAAATTATGCTTCAGATTAATGTATTGAGCAGTTCAGGGGTTAGACAAACAGCTGTTTCTCAAGCAGGCACACTACAAAGCTTAACTGTTCACTGGAAGGGCAGATACAGTCTAGCTGAAGTCCCAGTGGGCCAACTTTTATTTGTTTCTGATTGGGAGATATCCAAAGCTGACTCCATGCTACTGATGACCTCCCTTAGCAGGGGCAGAAAGTTGAACCTCTGGAGCCAGTGTGATTTTACCAGTCTCTGGGAAAAAAACACAACAAATCTTCAGCGACTCTGAGATAATCTGCAAAATGTTGCACTTTCCCCAATGAGCTTTAAAAATTCTGGGGGGAAAAAAATAGGTATGCAAATAGAGAGAGACTACAGGGGAAAACCATATAAAATCCCTGTAACAAACATTACTTGTGACATTTTGAAAAGGTGTTAGTTAACCAAGCATGTTAGTTAATGAAGTATATTCTAAACACCAAATTACTCAATGGGAAAAGCCCAACACAGATTGTTTAGTTACCTGATATCACTTTAAGTATTTCAGCAAAGCGCTGAGTTTTTTATTCAGAGCAGCAGCTGCTTAGTTTGGGGCAATGATTAAATGCTTACTCTGTGTTAAAGACACGGCTATAAGGAAAAAACCATCCTAACCTAGAACGGAACATCCTTAAAAAAAAAAAAAAAAAAAAACCAAAATCCAGAATTAATGGATTCAATGTCAAAAGTCATATTAGATTCAGTGGCAGAAGTCCTGTTAATTTCAATAAGTGATTTGATCCTATCCTGATACAGATCTGCTTGCCAAACCTTAAGACACGTAGATGTGGCATGTGGTGACATGGTTTAGTGTTGCACCTGGCAGTGCCGGGTTAATGGTTGGACTTGACAACCTTAGAGGGCTTTTCCAGCATAAATTATTCCATCATCCTAAGTGTGGTCTATTCATTGTTTTGTCAGGGAAAAAAGTAGGCTAAACTGGGTAGGCCAAACTATCTCAATAATAACTATGCAGTTTTCTGGATCTCCATGGGTGCACACTCAGAAGAGTTCAGGAATGTGTTTTCTGTAGTGGCTTTTTTGACAGTTCCAAACTCCCTGTGGACCCACAGTGTCTGCCTTTCAGACTTTTCTCCAGCAGGTAGAGCACTTGCAAGTCTCACTGGTGACCAGAGATAGGACCAAGGGAATGGCCTGAAGTTTTGTCAGGGAGGTTTAGGCTGGATACTGGGAAAATGTTCACCACCAGAAGGTGATTAGGCACTGGAACAGGGAAACGGTCACAGCACTGGCCCTGACAGAGGTCAAGAAGCATTTGGACAGCTCTCTCAGGTAGGACTCTTGGAGCTGTCCTGTTCAGGGCCAGGAGTTGGACTTCAATGTTCCTTGTCCCTTCCAACTCAAGATATTCTATGATTTTGTGATCAATTATAGTCAAATTAACTGTGCAAGCTCAAACCCACCAAAACTGACAAATCTTAAAGAATCCAACATGTTTTATGGACATGAGGAGTGTACAAGTTCTGAATGCAGGCTGTCTTTTGTCAGAGTAATGGACCATCAAGGAGCACCATGGTGATGTTAGGTGTGTGTCTGCAGCCTCCTTTCCATCAGGAGGTCACCAAGAGGTCTAATGCAGGGTTTGATATTACCGTATGACTCTGCTGAGGTGGCTTGAAAATCTGTCTTGTAGATTAAAAACAAGTAACACAGAGACAATTCATACTGAGAGATCCAGGGGGAATAACTGGTTATTAGTTCACTTCTTGTGGGCAGTATGGAAGAAGTGAGTCATTACAAAGGATAAACTCAAATTGCAACCGGCTTTACTTTTATATTGATAACATCTATTGCTAAATTATAACAATAACAGTGACGTTATCTTGAGAAAAAGGGCTTCAAAGCACCACTTCCCATCTTATTTGTGCTCTCTACCTAGAGGAACACTAGTTGCTTAGCTAAAGAACAGAAGAGATGTGGGTTTGATTCCTGGTCATGCTAAAGGTTTCCTGTCTTGCCTTGGGCAAGTCCCTAAATCTGCCTGAGTCTCATTTCCACCTCTGTGAAATGGGGATCATAGAACAGTGTGCCTTTCATCCACCTCGATTTAGAAGGTAAAACCTTTGTGTTACAGACTGCTCTAACACGTGAACTTCGGCATGTGTACATGCACAGAAAGAGAGGAGAGGGCTTAAAACAAGACTTGCATTTTTGAGGGGTGACGTGAGTACTGAAAACACTGATAAATTAAGAGTTTTCTTTAGAATGTACAATACAAGCAGAGTGGAGTTCTTCTAAACAAATGTTTATGTTTCCACCTGAGCTTGTAGTCAAGAATCACGGCCAACAGGGAGGACAAGACCTTTCTTCCCCAAAAGTATCCTGGGCTGCATCACAAGAAGCTCGGCCAGCAGGTCAAGGCAGGTGATTCTGCCCCTATTCTCTGCCCTTGTGAGAGCCCTCCTGAAGTTCTGTCTCCAAATATGGGGTCCTCAGCCAAAGAAAGATTAGGATTTGTTAGAGCAAGTCCAAATGAGGGCCACAAAAATGGTCAGAGGGCTGAAACATCTGTTCTATAAAGACAGGCTGAGAGAGTTGGAGTTGTTCAGCCTGGAGAAGAGGAGGCCCTGGGGAGACCTTGTTGTGTCCTTTCAATACCTAAAAAGGTTTGTAAAAAGACATAGAGACACTTTTTACTAACATAGAACAAGGGGCAGCATTTTTAAAGTACAAGAGAGTAGGTTTAGATTAGACATAAGGAAGAAATTATTTACTGGGACAGTGGTGAGGCCCTGGCACAGGTTGCCCAGAGAAGCCACGGCTGCCCCATCCCTGGAAGTGTCCAAGGAGAACTTGGATGGGGCTTGGAGTAACCTGGTTCAGTGAAAGATGTCCCTGCCCATGGCTGGGGAGTGGATTAGATTATATTTAAAAGTTCTTTCAAGCCCAAAACATTCTGTGATTCTGATTCTGTGGATCTAAAAGTAGATATTGTGACCTGTTCAATATAAAGTACTTTATTTTTTTTCAGTACTATAAAGGAATATTTTCCATCACGAGTTAGGCGAAATATCCCCCCTTTTCAGCAGTGTTGTTCTTTTTTTGCATATGGCAACATCACTGGAGACCATTACAGAGCACGTTCCAGGCCCAGGGGGTAATGGTTGTTTGGTGCAAGTCAGCAAAGAGAATTGTAACACAAAAAGGTTGAAAGCTCTGGCTAAAAACAATATTTTCATTTGGCAAAGCTTTGTTTCCATTAGTAACATGAAATGGGCAGGGAGAACCCCTCACCTCCAGCACTGTGCCTCTGACAAAGTCAGTACTGCCATGCTGCTCAGAAGAGAGTGGGAAAACCTGGAAGCAGGTTGATTCCTGCAACCTATACCCTGCCACATCCCTAAAAGCTGGAGAGGATGTTAAATCCTGAAATTCACAGTTTTTAAGCCTTTATTATAATGACACACTGTTAGTTTTACTGTAAACCAAGACATTTCCTTGAACCCTTGAATCTGATTGCTTGTGAAGATCTTGGCCCAGTGTTACTTAAAAGCTGAGGACTCTGTTGGAGTTGACTCTATCTGCTTATCAACATCAGTTAAAATCACAGTCAGTTCCCCAGGTGGGTTTTAAAGCTGTTCTGAAAAAATTTCACTACTGCCACTGATGGCAGATGTCCCAGGGACTAATTTCCTTTAGCTTGCATCCTAAGAAAGAGTAAAAAAGGAGGAATTTTGTGATTTTTCTCATGTTCTGTCAAATTTACTTTTTTTCAGTTTCCAGGTTCCTGACACTCACCACAGCCAAACAAAATAGAAAATAATAGAAAAATCATGGAGTCCTAGCTCATCATCTGGCTAATGTAATGCTGCTGTATTGTTTTTCACTAAAATTAGATTAAATCCTTTTGCAGTAGGAAAAATATTCTCTTGCCCGTTCTTGAGTTTCCAATCAAACTACAAACAACATACACCTGAAATGACAAGAATCAGAACCCTCCTATTCACTCTGAGTTATAAAACATTATTGTAATTAACAGTCAGGAGGCTGATTGTGAACAGAAGCATCCCTTCAGGGCAAACCAGTGGACCATCTAGCTGAAGAACCCTCTCCCAATGATGTCAAGTCAGGATACATTTTAGGATGAGCACAAGATCCCAGCCACTTTGTGCAGTCCATTATTCCAAATTACATTTTTCAAAGTGCTTGAAGAGTGAATAGCCCTGAGACCAAGCATTAAATGATTTGGTCAAGATCAAGCAGAGACCCCCAGGAACATTTTCCAAGGTTAGATGCAAGTTCTGTACCAGGCAGGTGCATTTTTCCACATATTTTCCTTCAAGCTAATATTTTACCCAGGAAAAAGGAAAATTTAATCGTGTTACTGGAATTTAATCATGCTATGACCTCCGGTGTTACCCATTCATCTACTTTGCTTTCAGCTGCAATGAGAGCAGAGTCATGGGTTGGCCTGATACTTTCCCTAGAAAGAGAAAACAGGACCTATAATAATGGTACAGTGTGAAATTGTCCTTTCCTAGGCCTCATTTCTTTAGATTGGCCTCTGCAATCACAACAGACACCCAGCCCTGATGATTGTGGATCAGGTCTTAGCAAGAGCCTGACTTGTCCTTTCTTGCTTTGTGACCATGAGTTCCCTCCTGGATTAGAGAAGGGTGGATGGGGATGGAATTTAGCACACTTTTTCCTCACTCTGAAATTATGCAATGGGTGATGAAGCAATGTCTGACCCATTAAGGTGGCACAAATTTTTTTCCCATGAGACCAAATGGAGGGCCAGGAAAGGAATTTTATAAAAATATTCAGTAAAATATATTGTACTTTTATGGATGAGGCTTGAGTTNCTTTTATTTTTTCTTTTTCTTTTTCCTTTTCTTTTTCTTTTCTTCCTTTTGCTTTTTCTTTTGCTTTTTACTTTCTTTTTTTTTGATGAGGGAGACTCATTTGTGATTGCAACCTGTCCAGTGGTTTTTGTTTTTTTGTTTTGTTTTTTTTTTTAAATTGAAAAAACCCATTTCATAACCAATACACAGGTAGTAAAAAAAAAATCCTGTTTCTGCAGGTTCATGGAAAACAAGGAATCATTCATCCCCAACTCAATGACTTTGAAGCAAATAAACAAGCAAATAAAATGAATGCATTTCTGGTTTGTTGTTTGGGGGGAAAAGTTCATTACGGGGATCACACTGAGGGGAAAAACACAACTTGCTTATGAAAATAATGAATTCAAGCCTGGGGCAAATGCATGACAATTCTTCATTTACCTGAGAAAGAGAAATAGATCTGAGAGATATTGCAACCAAGGAAAATCCCAGTTCCTATGTATTTCCATAACTTCTTTGCCATAAAGCTAATATATTTTAATTAAAATATTAGACTGAACTTGACTGTTTTTATAGGCAGCCTCCTGTCATTGATCAAAACCACTTTCTCTTCTTTTAATGTTTTGTCTTATAAAAAATTAACCAGTGCAGGTTTTTCCCCTCTGTCTCGCCTGAAGCAAAACAGAAAGTTTACCTGCCAAAGGCAACCATTTTTGAATTTGCTTTCTTATGAAAAGGAGGCACCAGTGTTCAAAGCAATCAACACAAGCTTTTTTTCTCTTGAAATGTTTTTGCAAGCAGTACAAACCCACCTGACATCTGGAAAACTCCACCTGCTCAGTTCACTAGCTCATCGCCATGAGACGTATTGAAAGTAAATAAGGAGATTGAAGCAAAGATGTGAATGTGCATGAGGTTGCATGTGTGAGCAAAAGAGAATTGAGAGAAAACACTGTAAAGGGTAAGGGCCAAAGCTTTATCAACTCATTAGAATATTTTTTTAAAATATCATTTGCCAGCAAAACAAACAGTTGAGAATGAGGATACCAAAAGTTTTCCAATCCATTCATTAGAAGCCATATGAAGTTATATGAAGTTATATGAAGTTAAAGGGATGCCTTACTAATTCATTAAGCCTATGACCAGTTTGGAGTGTTCAGATCCAAGTATTGCATGTTTTCCATTTCTCTTACTTTTTCCCATTTCTTATGTCTTAATATCATACTGAAGAAATTAAGTTGTGCTGAATAGTCAAATATTCTGCAGTGCTAGCACTGCACTCACAGACCCGATTTTTTCCCTGAATTTTAGTCAAAGGCATAGTAGATCAGTTCTAAACAGTGAAATGGACTTTACTGAAATAATCTGGTTGGGTTTTTTTGTCTTTTCCTGCTGTTTGGCTAGGTTCTCTACAATGAGGTCCAGTAACTCACCTACTGCCTTTGGGGAGAATAAAAGCTCCTGGATCTGAAGAAATGCTCAAAATGAAAAGTAGCACAGTAATTCATCTAATCAACAGGTATAGCTGCACCTTTTTAGGATTGACAGCACACTAGGATCAGAGCAAATGTAGGAAATAAGTACCATAAGAAATCTGGGAAGCAAACAGTCAGCATAGACTGTCTGATTAACTCAAAACACAGCGGTGATTTGAGCTGACAAAATGTTATTGGAGGGATCACTCACTTCACCACTGTTTGCTTTGGGAAGTCAGGGAGAGATTTATTGTGGCTGAAAGCCTTTACAGCTGTCAGATATAAGTGCAAGTTAAAAGAAGAGAATATAGAGGCTTGAATTAACAGTGGGAGCTTAGGTCTGAATACACGTGAGAGCATAAGGTTTAATCTGAGTGAGGGTATCATCAAAATCTTGCTTGGAAATGCATTACTTTTAGATCATCTTACATACTGGCAAGGTGTGTTTACTTTTCATGTATTGTGCCTTTATTGGAATATGTATCAGTGATAAAGAAGTAATGTTGCCATCAGACTAAAAGCTCCTAATGAGATCCCCAATCTCTGTCTTTTTACAGCATAGCTTCTTCACCATTGCCTTTAAAAAGACTGAAGGACGTGGATAAACACACACCACTAAAACACTGTTCCTGAATGTTACCTGAAGGATCATTAAAATGTAGATACTTCTGCTTAACACTGATTAATTTTTTGGGCCAGGCCAGAGGAGGAAATATTTTTGGGTAAATGTAACATATTCAAAATCACAGAGCTTGTCTTTATATAAATTCAGCTGCAAAATGTATAGCTTTGTATTTGCTTTGGAAAAATCATAAGTCCACACATAAGCAAACACTGAAACTTGAAGCTGTGTTTTAAAGGGAAGTGGATGAAGGAAAGGGAAAAATCTCAGTTAATATTTGAATGGTCTATAGACTCTAAATGTATCTAAAACCCTGGTCACCAGTCCTTCTGAGAATATATTCAAGTTTCTCAGGAATTTGATTTCTTTCCTTAATCATTCTCCCTTATTCAGGTGAGTTAATCCAGACTACCCAAATGTAATGACCAGACCTCTCTTCAGACAAAAAATTTCATAAGAATGAGAGGGTGGGATGCAGAAGGACTCCAGAAGATGACCCAGAGAATCTCAGTTAGGGATAAAGTTGTACTTTTAGTATGATACAATTATTTAGGTTGAAAAGAGCTGCTGGAAGTTTGAACTGATCCACCTCTCAAGGAAGGGCCAAAGCAGATGGCATTAATTTACTGCATCCCAAAATAAACTCAATATCTTAACAACTTAAATGTATGACTGTGTGGCCACTGGCTTGACTTGTTTTAGCTGCTGTGTGTGCTGCAGAACCAGGGGAAAGCTGTCCTTTCTCTCACAGAAACACAGTTTGGCTAAGGTTGGCATGGACCTCTGGAGATCTTCTTGTCTAACACCCCTGCTCAGGTAGGGCCACCAGAACAGGCTGTCCAGAACCACGTCCAGAAGGCCTTTAAATAAATCAATCAAAAAGCAGGAGAGAGGAAGAGCAAAAAAGGGATGAGCCCTATTGTCACTGTGTCGCATCATAATCATATGATTAGAAATAAGTCCAAAGTCATTCAAAAATCAAGGTATTTGTAAGCAAACTGCATTAGAATCCTCTTTTAAAAAAAACAACATTCATCATGCCAGATTATCCAGCATTAGAAGTTCCCTTTTATAAAGCCTATTTCTCTTCCATCATACTTATTAACAGTTCCAAGAAATAAGAGGGCCCTGAAGTCTGCAGCAAAGCGATGCTTTAGAGCTCATGAAACGTCTGCACGTTCTTTATTATTAGAAGTGACACCATTGTGCCGTCCAAATGGAGGACTGCCAGAACATGCTGCCAGTCACATTCAGAGCAGCATTGAAAACTCTAACAAAATGCTCTCCTCTCGCAAGTGCTCTCCCAGTTCAGCTCACAAAAATAATTTAGCGAGAACAAGGGTTGTGTGAATTATTAGTGAGCTGTTGAGCAGAAAAAGATAGCTTATAGTTGCAGCTGGCATCGCAAGCTTTTGAGGTCATGCAGCAAGTTGCTCTCCTCATACAAGCTTGCTTAATGTGCTGGGTTTGTTTCATGGCAAAAGTCCATTTTTAATAATATAGACATTATTACAGATTTTATATGAGAGAAAGTGTGTGGTCTAATGAGTTGAAAGCTTTGGCACAGATTTCCTGTGTGACCAGGCAATGTGTCTATGCCCAAAGATTGCCAGCTCTTGGGAGAGGAGGGAATAGCTTCTCATTTTGCATTTATATAGTGCCTATCACAATGGGAGCTCTATCCCCTGACAGCTAGTAATAAAAACCCAGTCTGCTTCTTACTCTGGGAGTCCAATCAAAGGAGGTGCCAGCCAGTCATATATTTGTTTTCTGTTAACATGTGATATATATGATTGTCATGTTCACTTGCACAATGCCTGCTTATGTTTCCCCAGATTTCTCCCTAAAAAACCAATACTTGTGACCATTATTTGAAGTGTTGCTCACAACTAGCCAAAAGGTGAGGTTATACTGCAAGAGCATTGCATGTGTGAGGCTGTGTTATTTTAACTTGCAGCTTGGCCCAAAACATACTGGCTAGAATTAATTTGGGTTGTGGTAGATGGCAGTAGATTCAGTCTAGTTGGTGGCCTGTAGTTGCAAAAGTACTAGAAACAATAATAAATCTGGGCTGTGAAGGGTTGGGTGCTTCTCCCGCCTACTGAGGACTGGGAGGTTAATAGTGTAAAATCTTGATGTACTTTCTTATTTCTTATTTTAATAGAGAGGAGGCTGGGAAATCCAGTGGAGAATCAGAACCCCACTAGACCGGGGATGCCATAAACAAGCGAGAGAAGACAGTCCCTGAGTTGGCAGCTTTACCATCTCCATGCCAGACAGGATGCAACAGTGGATATTAAATGGACAAGTGGGGGCTGGCCTGGGAGTGTGGGGAATGAGGCAACAATAAACCCAAGTTAATTTAGTGGGATAGAAGAGGTCTGGACTTGTTGCTTGTCTCACCTGAGAGCTCCTGTGTGCTGGGAACAGCTCGTGAGCTCTGTCGCAGAGTAAGGATTTGCAGGCTCGGGGTGGGTAGAGCTGCAGGTTCCCCAGCCCAGTGAACAGAGACAGGCAGAGATTTTCCAGGTGTGCTCAAGATTCACAGGGCACAGAATAAGGTGTTTTGCTAAAGTACCTCATGTCCAAAAGTGTCTAGCAACTCTCAAGTAATCCTAATGCATGACTAGTTTAAAGCTGGGCGTGACCCAATTTACATTATTTTAGCCCTAGATTTAACCAAAGAGAGAGGCTAATTCTCTTACCCCATGAAATGGATATTTAAGTTGTTCAGTACTTAAGACTTTGTAGCAGTGGTGAAAATTTTGGATACTCTGGAGGCAGGTAGCTGCATTTGCATGGTAAATTTGTTCCACTTTATTACATATGTAAATATTTGTTATTTGTGTCCAGTGCACATTCATAAAGTCCTTTGAAAAATATTTATTTAATCTCAGAAAAACAAATAGCTCCTTTGTATTGATAAGATGCTTGGCAGGGTAAGGACTAAGACAATTTTGGCCCTATATGTGAGTAAAGTTGGGAAATAGCAGAATGAAGAGTTTCAGAGCAGAGTACCCAGGGCACCAATGGGCACCAATATTCATTTTGCTGTGGTGACAAGAACTGCTGGTTTCTATTTCAAGCAAAACTCAGGGCAATTGTTTGGGTGCTGTGGTAGAAGTCAGTCACAAGTACTTCCTAGAAGATTTCAGTCCAAATTACCCGACAGAGAGGAGTTTTCTCCATTTATCTCCTTGTCTACCATAGATGCGTAGACACTGGTGATTTTTTAATCTACTATGCCCCGGAAAACAGAGGGGATTGAGCCCAAATGTATTCCAAAGAGAAGTGTTTTTGAGAAATGTTCCAGTTCAAGTTCATCTCACCTTTAGCAGCAATCCTGGTGTTGCACAATCCTCCTTCAATTTGTTATTAATTCAATTCATTTTCATTCAGTTCTTTCTGCAATTTCTGATAAGATGGCAAAATAACTATTTTGTTTAATGAAAATAATCACATTTACATGCCCACACACACATGTACAATCAATCACATTTTAAGTATATTAAATAGTGGTGCCGTAAATACTGTGGGAAGTAAGTGGGTTTAGAAAGCATGACCTTAGAACAACTGTGAAACAATTTGCTGCTGACAACGTTTTCTTTAAAAGGAACAAGTCTGGATTTATTGTAGTTAAATGGTCCATTGGGAAACATTCACTATTTCCAATGTCACATACAGGAAACCCACTACATATCTTATTAAGAGAAAATGTGTCCTTTCAGATTGTAGATTTTGAGTGAAACATTGCTCATGTGTCTTGTGAAAATAACTCTTTATTTATAGCAACGCAGATTTATTTTAACGTTTATATATTAATAGATATTTGTGATTGAGGACCAAAATTTCTAAAACTGTGTTTTCTACCATAACTCTAAAGTAGGGAACAACAGAAAGCTGAGCTATGCTAGAAAGAGACCTCAAATCACAGCAGTGTCTCCAAAGATGAATATGGACCGATGGGATCTTTTCTCCTCCTGCTGAGAGCTCGCCAGGTGGACACCAGCTGTGGTCTGGAAAAGCCGTACAGCTGTGTGAGCTGGAGGAACTGCACAGCTGCACAAGCCCACATCACTTCTGAACTGAAGTGGGCTCACCTGCAGCCAGGTCGGGCTTTGCTTTTACAAACACTTGGCACAGGACTGGAGCAGCTCTCCAAAAGTTGGTTCCTGTTTGCATGAAGATTAGAGTTATTGAATCACAGAGGTTGGAAGAGACCTCCAAGATCATAAAGTCCAGCCTTTGACTGAACACCACCATATCAATTAAAGCATACACCAAGTGCTGTCCAGTCATTTCCTGAGCACTTCCAGAATTGGTGACTCCATCACTTCCCTTGTCAGTCTGTTTCAATGCTTGACCACCCTTTAAAGTGAAGAAAGGGTGACAATATTTTTCCAAATATCCAACCTGAACATCCCCAGCACAACTTCAAGCTATTTCCCCTTGTCCTGTTGCTGATTGTCTGTGGAAAGAGACCAAGCCTTACCTGGCTAAAACCTCATTTCAGGTAGTTCACAGAATTCACAGAATTGAAGAGAGCAATAAGATCTCCCAGAGCCTCTTTTTCTCCAGGCCAAAAAAATATGTAGGAAAAAGGTCTGATGGTTTATTCAGAGTTTGGAATAACAGTTTTAGGTGTTAAACCACCAAATTCTGCTCTCTCTGTGAGTCCTTGGGGCTGTGACTGTGCCATGGAACCACAGGTCCCAGGATGCAGTGAAGGGCTGTGGTCATCCCTCCATCACCATGCTCCATGGCACAGATCTGGGCTGGGACAGCTAAAACTCTCCCAGGGAATGTTCAGACATAATTGGGATGATAGACAAGACAAGTATTGTTCTCAATAGGCTATTTGGATGTAGCCACCCTGCTGGGGTTTTTTGGGAGGGAGAGTTAGGCATGTGGACATGAGTCAGGCTGCACCACTCAGCCTCAGGGCCAAGGCACAAGGCTCACCTGTGTGGTTCTGCACTACTGAGGTGCTGCAGGAGAACTTGCATCTCTCAGGCCTCCAGAAGTAAAATGGGGATCACAGTTTCTTGCTAAGAATGAGAGCTCTGGAAATAAGTGCATTAAAGAATAAAGTACACAGATTTGTGGGAAAAGTGTATTTTACTTGTGTTTTAAAAGCATAAGATACTGCACTTTCCAAAAGCAGATAAACAATTTTATTCCCTTTATCTTATAATGTTTTGCAAAAATGTTTATCTGAAACCAAACTGTAAAACCAATACAATTACCATATTTGGGAGTTTAGTGTATTTTCATTTCTTAATTATACTCTTAAAACAGCAAACTCATGAAATTGATGTTGAAAATCCTATCTTTCTAATCCTCTGGCACACATGAGAAATCTATTCTTCTGCAAATATTCTGAATTCAATGGAACTGGTCTTTTTTAAATTAAAAATTATTTCACAGTCAATTTTGCAGTCAAAGATTTTTACACATTTTCAAGTTGAAAACAAATTGGTGATAAACACATGAGAATTACGGATTTATTTTGCCATTCTTATTTTCAAAGTTCACACCAAAAAAAGCAAGCAAAAAAGAAGGAAAGAAAAAAAGAAAGAAAGAAAAGGAAGGAAGAGAAAAAGAGAGAAATATTAAGTAAAAGAAAGATGTATCTATCACACAAATAGGGAGAGAATATACATGTTTAATGAGACGTTTTAGAGTATCCTATGCTGAGGCTTCAGATGCTGAAGGACACTGTGTCTCCCTGCCTCAAGTAGGATAGTTGGGTGTTTGATTGTATGTGAAAATTGGGGGGAATTAGTAACTTTGTTTATGTGTATTTGCTCCATGTTACAAAACAAATGTCTTTATTGGGTATAAAAGGTGGAAAAGCAGAGAAGGAGAACAGAAAGCCAAACCTGCATTGTAATGAGCAGTGGAATTGGCAGGAGCAATTACTTTGCATTCTCCTTGCCTAAAATTATCTATTTCCATTCTATAGCATCTTTGTTTGTCATTCTCCTGCCTATGTGACTGTACATAGACTTCCTTTGTCATTAAATCCAAAACCATGATCATGTTACCTTTAAAGTTTGGCATCCAGCAACACAGGGGTCACCAGTGCCCCTTTGTGCAGGGCTTGTATGACTTCATTAGCTAAATAGAACTGTGGGAAAAGATTCTGAGTGACCTTCAAGCCACAGAGAACTGTGGGAGGTTTTTTAAGTGTTCCAAAGACACCCATAATGTTCTTTCAGTGGGGTTTTCAGTGGCAGTCTTATAGAGACCCAGATTTGATGGGAATATAGGATGTATCTGCTTTATACAGAAGGCCAAATTCTGCCCCACTGTGGGTATCTCTGAGGATGTTGTAAGGAGTGACAAGTTCCCTGAA
Source organism: Ploceus nigricollis (assembly GCA_013399945.1). Classification (NCBI taxonomy): domain Eukaryota; kingdom Metazoa; phylum Chordata; class Aves; order Passeriformes; family Ploceidae; genus Ploceus; species Ploceus nigricollis. Next base: position 455,473 of record VXBC01010540.1, read on the forward strand.
ATGCACAGATTTCATTTGGTCTTGATCACTGTCACCAGAAATGCTGGTTTTTATTCACAGTATTTACCTAAGGAACCAAACCACTTTTCTCCAACCATCTTGGAATCAGATTTTGTACCTGGTACTTCCTTCCCACAGAGCTCTGCATGAGTCTCACACATAGTCACATGTTTTTGAAATCAAATCTCCTTTAATGAAGGGAGGCTTGGAAGCAGGAGGAAAAGATGGGAGGACCTGATATTTTTTCTAACCATGGGAACCCATGGAATTTTTTCTGAGACAGAGGCCAGGCTGCACCATCACTTTGGGACTTTGGGACTTTCACATGGTGTTTTAGATACTTGGTGGTTTTTGTGCCAAATTATTGGTCTCATTACAGTTCAGCTTCTCTTACACAGAGCACGGTGCACAGAATAGAAGGAACTACAATTTGTTGATTACTGAAATACTGAACTGTCAGCATTCATTTCATGGGTGCCTTTACTTGGGGACTATCACAGACTCACAGCATGGTTTGAGGTGGAAGGGACCTTACACAGATCCAGGTTTGAAGTCCCTTGCCACAGGCAGGGACACTTTCCACTAGAACAGAATATACTAGAATTTTACCAGAAACTTCAACATGGCCAGGATTCAACCTGTTGGACTCATCACAAGGAAAAAGAGAACCATTTTGAACTTTTTATCACATCATTTCTCTACACCTGTTCACAAAATATTTTACAGTAGCTACTTCCTTCAATGAGTGAACCTATATTAGGAATATCTGGGTCCTGATGGGTTTTCTGCTCTGTAGTTTTCATCCCAAGCCTTTGGCATGTGCTGGAAGTGACTCTATCCAAACAAGACCCTTGCCCTATGGACAGGCAGTAATGACACCTTGCTGTACCTGAAGTTATTACCCAATATACTTCAGCTGCTGGGCAAAATTCTTATTCACCCACATGTTTCTCCAACTTTATTTTATTTTAATACATTAAAGCCCATCCTTACTGGCATCATTAATGGCCTACATAAAATCAAATGTGTAGGAGATCAAGTGGAGGAATCAGTGTTTATATTTGGATGTTATTGTTTAAAGCAAAGCCAAATCATTAGATCAGTAAACAGTACTTTAGCTAGAAACTTGGTCAGATGATAAGCACATAGTTTATTATTAGATAGTACTTTATTATACTTTCAAAGACAAACTAGATTAACAGGGTGAAATGATCATTTTCCATTAATAATTAAAGTGATGCAATATCTTTGGATCTAAACCATGATGAATTTTGGAAGGGAACTGGATTAGAATTTCAACATAGGGCTGGATCCAGACTTTTATGGGAAGGCTCATTTTTATGCTGTTCACATGGAGCTTCACAGCCTACTTCAAAAGTCTTCTAATCCTAAACCAATGTCTGTTTAAATGATCTTTATTTGAAAACAATATTTGGCTTGGGTTAAATAAAAGTCCATCTCTTTTAACCTAGTACAAATCATGATAAATCCACTCAAGTCAATATTCAGATTACAGTGTTGAAGTCCAGGTCTTTCGGAGGGTTAAAAAAGGCAGAAATAAGAAAGGAAAGTAAACAAGATTTCCAAAGATTCTTGATTAGATGTTCAGTGGGTTCATATCTCTCCCTAATGCCTACACATGAATGAGGGCCCAGAGGAGGATCTCAGCCTCCTACTCTGACTTTTGATGCAAGTAGATACTGACATTAATGTTTGGGGCTGAGCCAGCCTATGACGTCTGGATTTTGGTTCAGATCCAAAACTGATAGAATTTTCTCTTCTGGATTTGTTATACAGTTTTACCTCAGCAAAACAAATGAAGAGATTTCTAGGTTGTCTCTGGGATGAACCTAAACCCAAAACAAAAGCTGTATTTTGTCTTCATGCATTTCTGTTTGTTACCCCCTGGCCTATCTCTGTTCAGTAGGAAAACCCAGAGTATCAGAGGATTTGGGATATTCTGTCACTGCAAACACATCTACTGCATCACTTGGGCTTTTCACTGACTCCAACTGCCTTTGAAGCATTTATTGAAAAAAAAATGAAATCTCTACCTTGGTCTCTTGTATGTGCTATGTCAAGCTATGAATTAAAGTCCCAAAGTTATGCATAAGTCACTGATGTGTTAATTTGGTTAAAGCTAGAGGTGAGCAGCTCATCTTTGTGACTGACAGATACAGTATTAGCACCTGTGTCTGCCTTGCTTGGTTTCTCTCTCTTTCCATTGTAATTGCATCTAAAATCCATACACAGAAAGACTCAGAGTTACTCGTCAGAGTTCGCCTCTCCTGGAGAAATGGCAGCACAGCTTTTGCTTTCCATTATTACTCAAAAAAAAAAAGGGGGGAGATTTTTATTCTTGTGCTGATCTGTTGCTGGTGGCAGACAGCAAGTAAATTTAGCAATATTTACTATTTTTAAGGTGTCAGCTATTTCTTATTTATTTTGATATGTTGAGGTTAACTATTGCAGGAGTTGGGACAATTTCCCACTCTCTCTTTGCTGATCTTTCAAAGGATTCCATTCAGAGCCCAAATTTTGCAGCCATGCCCTCCCAACTGACTGTCAGTTTAACACACAGTCCTGCACAGTTCATCCACCTTTTATCCATGCATGCAGGCATCTCTTCCAGTGCAAGTCAACTCCTCAATCTCACATCATCTCCATCAAATTCTCCATAGAGGGTGGGATGCTTCCAGCAGGACTGAGGGCCCACCATGTAATTCATGCTGGGTTTTTTTGCCATTTATGAGAATTTATCTATCTTCTGCTCCTGAAATAATTCTGAATGCATTTCAGATTACTTCATAGTGTTTAATCTTCACATAAGGCTCACTGAAGGAACACTGGAGATACAGGAAAGTGTACATGATGGAGCATAAGAGCTTTGAATTGTGGGATGAAAAGAGGAGAATAATTTTTGGTTGTTCTTTTATTGGTTTTCTCTTCTTAATCAAGACAGTTGTACATGTACATTTTACTTCATATAATTTTTAGTTGTGTCTGTACAGCAACTCAGATTGTTCTGTGTATAAACAAGGAGACCATTTATATACATATATATATATGTATGTATGTATGTATTTATTTGTCTGAATTTTACTACTGTAAATTAAAAAAAAATACAACTTTTCCTCATTTCCTCTTAAAAGTACTCATGGAAACATTAGATAGCTATCAGGAGCTTCCTTAAGCACAGAAATGTCATCCTCATCCATTTGACCTGCTAAGAAATTAATCTCACATCATTGTAAGTTTGAGAGAGTTTTTAAGAAGGTAAATGCTTTTTTTTTTCATTTTCCCCCTTTTAATAGCAAATACTATCAAGAATGTTTGAAAACTTTTAGAATTCCCATCCAAGTTAATCCTTTTAAACCTAGCTATGCTTATTAGCTTTCTTTGAACAGATAAGGCTTAAACAGATGTGTCATTTGAAGAACTGAAGTCAATTTAATAGCAAAGAAGGATACAAAATAGTGGCTACAGAAGGTGAAATGTGGCATTTGATGAAATAGTGGTGATACATTTTTAAATCTCTTCTAAAACTATATTGTTGAAATGACAGAAATTACTAGTGAGCTGTTATGGTTTTAGGAATTATAGGCATCAACCTATTTAGTGGTGCTAAGAAGCAGCTTGAATCCCTGGCTGTCTCTCTCGAGTCATTTCTGATGGCATGGCAGCTTCTGCAGTTCTCTCTATCTGCCAACAAGAAGTGCCTTGAATTTATCAGCCAGTGGGTTGAAATGTAAAGATAGCAAACCTCTTTATCCATCTTTAGGAGTAGAAGGAAATTCTTAAGTCATCTGAATTAAAATGGCAATTTTAATTGAGTTCTTGCCTGTATCTCATTGTGCATCCCCCCCGGACGGTGGCAGCTGAGACACACCACATCACCTCATTTGGATTGTCCTATTGTGCCAGGGGATGTGTCTGCTGGGGCTGGGCAGGGTGGTTTAACAGGGATGTGTATAGCAAGTGTCTGCAGAGTTGAAAGACATTTCATTAGACATATCTGCAGCATACACAGACAGGAGAACTTTACAGCAAGGGCATATGGTGCTGCACCGTCAAGGAGGAGGCAAAGGAAATTTTTCCACTTTGCCATACAAAGCTTATCTTGGAAGGTTATTTACAGTTAATATTCCAAACAGGAGCTTCTGAGTCTCAGAGCCATCTCTGAAAGCATGCCCTGGGAATTTAAAGCAGAGGCAGTTTTGTAAACAGGAGGTGCAGAAAGTTCGGAGGTGGGGGCGGGGGGAAGGAGGTGCTGGCTGAACAGCTTTTATTTTCTGCCTCCATTTTAGCAGATATTTGGGGCCTGACTCCTTAAGACAGCAGCCCACTCACCCTGGGAGAAATCTCAGTAGGTGTAACAATGTGTCTCCATTTTGGGGTACCTCAGGAGCTCCAGTAGGATACAGAAGCCTTACTCTAAACATTAACTAAGTTCCTTGGCAGCAATCCCTGCAATTATAAACCAGCACAAATTGCCTTAACATCTCTTTCCCTTCTGCAGCTGCTGCAATCATAAAACCAAGTTCTGTGTGTAATTTTCCAGTATTGCTGTCTCTGAGAAAAATTATTCCAAACCTAAATTTCAAGGAGACCCTCTTTGCAAATCATCCCAGAGGTAACCAGGGGGCTGGGGAAGGGTTAACACCTTTGTCCAGGCTGGACACTGTCCTGGGATGATCAGTCCAATAGACTGGTAATAGGGTTTTGCTGAGGCAGAGGAAAGGGATGGCTTAATGAGAGATGAACCAGAGCTGGAGCCAAATTTAAATTAATTAACTTCAGCTAGACTGAAATTCTATTGTGAAAAGTCAATGACTGGGGCTAGTGAGCAAACTTGGAAACACCAGGCTGGGAAGAGAGTAAAATAATGAGCGTGGATCTCACAGAGACGCTGATAACAAAGCCTTCAATGGTTTGCAGGTGCTGGTGCACTGTGACTTGCCAGAGCTGTCTCTGGGCCCATCTCTGTGTCACCAGTGTTGCTAAGTCCTGAGCGGTAACTGCACACTTCCCTTTGCAAATTCAGCCTCAGAACTGGACAGATCAGAAGCCTTAGATCTTTGTTTTATAGAAATCCCCACCTTCTGGAATAAATTTATTATAAGGCCACTGCAGCTCCTTTACAACGTTTCTATTTTGCCTTTTTTCTGTATTTCAGGGAAGAGGGGGTAAGGGAGTAAAACCTAAATATATACAAAGTGCTTCAGAAATAAGCACAGCCCTGTCATTAATTTATTTAGCAATTTAATTTTTTTTAAGCCAACCTCCTGATTTTGAGTGTATGAAATTCACAACACTGTCGTATGACAAAAGCTAACTTGAATAAGCAAGCTCTCCATGACTGAATCTTTTAATATTAATGCTTTTTCTCATATTCAGTAAAGAAAATCCTGGGCCAGATCCTCAGCTATTGCCAGTGGGGGAGGAACCACCAAAAAGAGTCTTCACAGAAGTCAGTCATACTGCTCCACAGTCTGGCTCTGTAACACAGGAATTTTTTAATTTTATTTAAAAAAAAAATTAAATGTGAAGGGAACATTAATTTCTCTAATTTAATTTATCTAATTTTAATTCATCAAAAAGTCATATCTGATTGCATGTTTTGGGCCCCATGGGTAGCTAATGGAGGGTTCACCTTCCTTTCAAAGACCTCAGTGCTCTTTGGAGATGTCACCTTCTCAAGAAGTTTTGCAGAGGCAGCCTGAAGAATAGACTTAGAAAGACTTGGGCTGAACAGAAAAAGTGGAAAAATTCCTAAGAGAAGTGTAGACAAGAAAGAATATTACAAATTTGGGATGGTCTCTTGTCTTTGATTCTGATTCAACAAAGTAATCTAAATTCAGTACATGAGATAAAGTGCTGAGTATGTGTGTTTGTGCTTTGCTGATCAGTACTGAGACAAAGGTGTGGATGCTAACTGTTTAGCTGAGCCAGGCTTCATAATTTTTGTTGCTATTTTACCATCAACATCAGTTTTGAGGTCTGTCCATCATATAAGCAGAAGGGGTCAGTTGGGCAGCAGGGACTGACAGCAGCAGCTCAAAGCTGCTGTGACACAGAGCCACTGATGAAGAATTGAACCCTTCCATTGTGCTCCTGCTCTCCCCTTTAACAGACTAAACACACCACACATGTCCTTTTAGCCACTTAGAAAAAGATGTTATGAAATGGCTGTAGTCACAAATGGAGTTTTAAATGGTTTTAACGTAATACGGCAATCTGTTTACAAATCCTGATGTGTTTACAAAACATATCCTTGCTGCCTAATACGTTTATTTTAACACTTTATTCAGGCTTAAATGCCATTTTCACATGCTGGGTTTGTTTGGATTTTGCATAAGGTTGTACCACTTATTCAGGAATGTTGGACAATAATGCAGCATTGGGAAAGAGTTCAACTTTTGTTTGGGTTGAATCACATTCAACTTCTGTTATTCACCATTTAGGGCCTGAGTCATCCAATAACAGTTAGAACTGTTTAGTTTCTGTTCTCAGACAGAACAGGTGACCTTCTCATTGGCATGACCACAGGCAACAGAAGTTAATCTCACCTGGACAGAGCAGGACAGAGGTTAAGTGATTTCCAACATAATCAAGTATTTTTCCATAGTGGAGTTTCACTCAGTTAGGAGCAATTATCCACAGCTTTCCAGATCAACATGCAGGTGTGAAATATACTTGGATTCCTCCCCAGTTCTGTAGCTCTTGCTGGTGGGTACACAGTTTGCTTTTTATCCCTGCTTTCAGCAGGTGAGGGAATTCTTTTTTTTCAAGGTGAACAATTACATGGCATTGGTTGTGTTCTTCCTTTCCCAGGATGTTTTCAGCACACCTCATACCTGTGCTTCACACTGTGCACCTTGCAAATGCTCCAGACACTCTGAATGTCCAGTTCTGGGGCCCTCACTTCAAGACAGACATTGAGGTGCTGGAGCATGTCCAGAGAAGGGCAGTGAAGCTGGGAGAGAATTTGGAGACGAAATCCTCTGAGGAGAGGCTGAGGGAGCTGGGGTGTTCACCCTGGAGAAGAGGAGGCTCAGGGAAGAGCCTATTGCTTTCTACAACTCCCTGAAAGGAGATTGCAGCAGGGTGGGGGTCAGCCTCCTCTTCCAAGTAACAAGTTACAGGATGAGAGGAAATGTACTGAAGATGCACCAGGACAGGTTCAGGTTGGACATCAGGAAGAATTTCTTCACTGAAAGGGTGGTGAAACATTGGAGCAGGCTGCCCAGGGAGGTGGTGGAGTCACCATCCCTGGAGGTGCTCGAGAAACAACTGGACATGGCACTTGGTTTAGCTGACAAGGTGGTCAGCTAAACCATCAGCCAAAGAATGGACTTGATGACCTTGGTGGTCTTTTCCAGCCTCCTTTGTTCTATGATTCTATACCATAAGGTACCAGATGACATCTCTCCAGCCACAAACATGATCATTCTTCCATGATGTACAAGACACAGTAACAAATCAGAAACAGAATTTCTTTCTCCTCAAGGTATTCAAGAGCCAGCATATCAAAAGGATACCAAAACTGTGGAATGAAGATCATGTGAACATTTTGTTTCTTTGAGATAATGAACTTCTAGAGAAAGGTTACCAGCTAACTTGTGCTGGACAATGACCACCAATCACATGTCTGGCTCTCATAGGCTTTTTTGAAAGATATCCTTTCCTTTCCTCATATAATTAATTTCTGTCTGCCCACTCTACTAAGCAGAATGACACACAATTATTTATTTATTTACTTTCACAAGAAAGTCTGCCAATATAGATCAACTTTTTGAAGGAGAAATTGTAAATGGCATTAGTTAGAAGAAAGGACTTTCCAGTCCATACCGCTTTCTAGGCCATAGGCAATTTGTATTATAGTTGATATGGTCTATATCAAATAAAAAAGATTACAAATCTGTTGTTGTGGATCATTTAAATAATGTATTTTCACTGCTGGTGAGGACTTTAGCTTTCATACTATTCACTGGTGGGGATTTAGCCTTCCTTTTGTCATTTTTTCCTACCTGCTATTATCATAAACTCCAAACCTACAGCCTATATAAAGAACTCAATAATAATAGGACATGACTTTTGGTTTGGTTTTGGGGGATTTTTGGCATTTAAGCTGAGGGAGTTTCAAAGGAATTTCATTGTAGTTTTAGTTTTCTCCGAATTTCACCTAACCCAAGTCAGCCTGCCCATCAATGATGTTAACATGGATTCAGTCAAACAAGGCAGCAGCAGACCACACCACATATGCCACAGTGTATTATTCTTTCTAATCAAAAGGTTTGCTTTGGTTTTCAAAGTGTGGGAAACCTGACACAAGATTCCTGTCACAGATAGGGAAGGATCCTCTGCTCTTCAGCTCAGGGTAATAATAACAACAACAATAACTTTGATTTTGTTTCAAGACTTCTCACTTGGGATCCTGCAGAGGTTCTAATATCCCGCCATGCCAGCATATTATTTTTGGATTGAATGACTGGATGAGCTTGATTTACATCTTATCTCGCTCCATAGCCCATAATGTGTTTTTAAATCATGTCTAAACAATTTACCACAAAAGCAAAATTGGAGGCAGGCGGTGGGAAGCATCTTGGATAAGTCAAGCATCAAAGAGAGAAACCTCAGAGGACGAAGAGGGGTTTATTTGCAGCTGGCTGAGTCATGTTTCATGTGGGGTATGGTCCCTTGCTAATAATAAGCAAACTGCTAAAATACTATTCCACACTTTATTAACTTGCTCAGTGAGTTAGGATGTCCTGTGCAGGCATGTTTGCTGGTAACTTCTTTTCTCTAAGAACTTTTCCCCTGATAGCCTTTCAGATAACTTTAGAAAATAGCTTTTTTCCTATGTTTTCCCTGTCTCATGTCACACTGCCAAGCCTCTGAAGAGGCTTCTGCTGTGCTGTGATGCAGCCTGCAAGGCCTGTACACTCTGAATCTACAGCAGAGTCGTCAAAGGAAAGTGACAGTCATAGCAAGTGAACGGCTGCATTTAAAAAATAATATTGATGGGGATTTTTAAGATTGTCAGTTACTACTGTTTCAGTATCAAAAGTGGGCATTTTGGGGGAAAAACAGTTTTTCAGCAAAGATTTTCTTTTCTTTGGAAAGTTTAGCTTTTCATTGTTTTTCTTACAGGATGATTTTGTTTTGATGAGGATATTTTTGTCATTATTATTTCATTTTTAATATATTATTTTCCCCCTTTCTTTTTTTTTTTTTTTTTTTTGGTCAAAGAGGACAGAAAAGGAGAACAATGTCAGAGAATATTGACTTATGCTAAATTAGTCTGAGACTTAGTTTTCAGGAACAAATTCCATTTTTGAGATAGCTCTCACTAAATTTTCAAATATGTGGGTACATGTAATTATTTGTTACATTAGGGAAAAAACCTGATCAATCCTTTAACTAGTCAGGCAAACACCAGGATGGGGGACAATGGCTGACCAGAGCTGTATGTGGCCTCTCTTGCCACAGCTGAGTCCCACAACAGGTTTTGTGTAGCACTCTAGAAACAACTCTCTTTGTTATGTAGGGCTTGTGTGGAACAGTAGCAGATTTAAAACAATAATATTATGGCTCTTCAGAGATCACAATCAGTGTTTTAAACACACTGGCTCTAAGACTGTGCTTTATCTTAACATAGGTCATGGTTGCCCTGAATAAAATTTAAAATTACAGTGTGTAAAAATGCAAGACCTGGTGAAGGACAGAAGAAGAACAGAAGGAAAAAGAAAATAAAAATTTAATTTGTGTTAAAATTGAGAGATACTCCTGATGCTGTCAGCTTTACTCTTAATATAACCAGTAGTCCTGTATTTGGAGCATTGTGGTGGGAATGGAGGAGCTGAAAGCTCTTGTACTTAATCAGGCAGAAAAATGATTAGTCCCTTGGTCTTCCCTGTCAAATGCAGTTTTTTTACCCTGTGGATCTTGGTGGATGATCCTGGAAGGACGATCCCCACTTCGGTAAACAATCCCATCCTTAGTGAAGAAAACATTTCCTCTATTGTCCACCTTTGTAGGCTGTGGTGTCTTCAGATACCAAATACACAACGTTTTCTGTTAAAAAAAAAATAAAAAATAAAAACGACAAACCAGAAACATTTGAAAAGCCTTTATCTCTCTTATTTAAGCCCAGAAGGGGAAAAAACCAAAAGAAAAAACCAGCACCAACCAACCAAAACAACCTCCCCTCTTGAGCAATAAGACACTCAAGTTCTTTTAAACAGATCTCAGGTGTTTCTTCACTGGTTTATAGAGTTTCTCCCACAGGAGCTTCTCACCTCCAGAACATATGGGGTCTCCTGAGCCAAAGTCATGCTGCCTCTCAGGAGGGGACCTGGGGACCCTTACCTGCAGTCCTCAGCTGTAGAAATGTTATCCTTTCTCCTCAGAGGGTCAGCACTAGAGGGCAATACAGCCACACAGACACACACCAGTGATTTTTAGTGGACAGTGTTTGCTTCACTGACATGAAAAAAGGGAGGGTGGGGATGAGTTGTCAAAACCGTGAGTCAGAGAGTAAATTGGTCCCACCTTAACCACAGTCCTCTGCCATGCAGCAATTGCCCTTATCAGATTGCTATCAGAAATTAACATTGGGCAAATCTGCAAGATAAATATCATTAGTTCCATTATTAGAGATAGATGATATAATGCAGAGAAGTTTCACAATGAGGTAGAAATTAATAACTGGAATTGCAGGTATGCTATGCTATAAGCTACCAGCAAATACAGCTTTATTCTGATTAATTTTTAAAAAATGGTTTCAAGACTGACAAAAAGCATTTCAGTCCAACTGGATTAACAGCCGCAAAAAATGTTCTCAGACAAATAAATAAAAGTGATATTATTAATTCCAATCTCTGCTCAGGGTGCTATTCTGAACTTGGCCTTGCCCTCTACTTTACTGAAACTCTATATGAAATGAAGAGATGGCTGATACAGGACAGGCTAAAAAGTTCAATCTGCTGGGACCAGGATTCATTTCAACCCATCAGTGTTCATTATTCCACTAAGTGGTGACATAATTACAGAGCTGGGCTCCCCAGGGACTCTCTTGGAGCTGGCTCCAATTTGCAGGCCACCCTGCAGGAGAATGTCAACCCTGCTTATGCCAAGCAGGGGGTTTGTAGGGAAACTGGGCAACTCCACGACATACTGAACATGAATTCCTTCCTGGAAATCTGTCACTGTCTCCCTGATAAGACTGATTTTGAAACTCAGGGAAGACTGAACAGAGTTGAAGTAAATGCTACCCAGCCTGTGTTAATGCACAGCCCTGCATTTCCCCCTCTCCACCAGTCATGCTTATTTCATCTATCATTATCACCTACTTTTCATGGAAAATAAACCCACCACCTCGAAGGCTGGTGAACACCCTTATCTGCTTATACTTTGGCATTGCAATCTTCTTGGTTTAGCAGGCACAAATCTGGTATTTACATAGACACCAAGAATGGAAATTTTACTCCATGGAGGGATCTACCTGAGTATTTTATATATGTTCACACTCATGAGCTCATTATGGCCCAACATCTTATAATTATTCACTAGCAAAACAACTGGGATTAGAGACCTACATAAATGTAGATTTTTAACATTTTTTCCATATTTACACAGTGGAACAGGTCAAGGTTTGATGCATCTTTACAGCAGGCTGGGGTTGGTACGTAAACAGGTTTCGGTCAATCAGCACATCCTACATAAAGAGGAAAAATATAAAATAACTCTTCCCTTTGATTTTAGCCACTCCAGCCATTTATTGTGTGATACAGTACTTCTCCAGCTCCCTGCTGGCTTTAAGTTGCTTGCAGCTTGACTTCAGCACAAATCTATGTAATGATTTCAAGTTAACAGAAACTCATCAAGGTCCAAAAGGTCATGGAAAGCAAGATGCAGCTCAAGTGTGCACATCCTGAAATCCTACAGTTTAAAGGACTCCATATAACTGAAGGAAAGAAGAGAATATATTAAGTCAATATGGAAGAAACTTAGAGAGCTGTGTCAAAATGGGTTTAGGTTGGGTATTAGGAAAGGTTCTTCACCCAGAGGGTGGCTGGGCACTGGCAAAGGCTCCCCAGGGAAGTGGTCATAGCACTGAGCCTGGCAGAGTTCAATAAGAGTTTGGACAATGCTCATGGACACCCGGTGTGAATCTTGGGGTGTCCTGTCCAGGGACACAAGTTGGACTCAATCATCCTTGTGGATCCCTTCCATCCCAGCACATTCTGTGGTTCTATAACATATCAAGGCAAATCATTGCCTAGGGTGACATGTAGTGACAATTCTCTAGAACATCCCCAGATAAGTCCAGAACATTTGGAGCAACACACAGGCAATAGGCAATTTCACATTACCAATTAGACAGTCACTTTTAGGAAAGGCTGACTGAGCATTGACACATGCTGTCAAAGAAAGTGGAGCATGTTTTTTGAATGCACATTCTGAGAGACGTGCTTTATAAGGAGGAAGTCCTGATTTAGTCAAACAAGCTGCAACACTTTTTGCAGAGGTAGCTGAATGACATGTAAGGGCTTGCTTTGTATAGAAGGTCAGACTAGCTGATCCAATAGTCCATTCAGAGCTTAAAGTCTCTGGGAGCCTATAGTCTGAGCTATAAACTTAAGCCTCTTACTGGGAGTTGAAACAGTTTTTGTATTGTCCCTTGATCATGTATTGAGGAGAAAGCAGACCAGACAGTGAGCAGTGGGCTGCATGCACCAGGGAAGATGTAATTTGAAAAGGAATCCATCTTTATACTGAGTCATAACAGAAGTTTTGTTATTACCTCTCCATGTGTGGGTATAACACCTTATTTAAAGTTGGAAATACAAACTGACTCTGAAGTAAGGATTACAAAGTAGAAAGGCTTCAGAGTGGTTAACAAGGTCTCACACTAAACATCACCCTATGCCAGAAGATGAAAGGAGAAAATCAACAGAAATATAAACACTTGAAAGTCCTTATTGTTGTTTTTAAATTTGCCCATCCTCAATGAATATTTAAGGCCAGGGTGGTTATGCTGCCTTGTGTTTGCTCATCCCTGATCTTTCTCAGCTCACCTATTGCTTAGGTGTATTAGAAGCAAATAGCACCTAAAAAAAAAAAAATCACCTCTGATTTGCATCAAATCAAAGGAGTTTGTAGCTATCTGAAGTTTTACAAGTGGAGGCTTCACTTTAGTGATGAAGTTTCAATGGCTTATTTCCTGGTACTTAGAGGAGATTTGTGTTACACCAGTAGCTTGCTAAGCTGTTACCCTGTTTTGTAGGTACTAATTTCTTTTAATGTGAGTTTACTTTGTCTTGCTTTGTTTGCTGTTATTTCTTGAGTGAGTTTGGTTATCTCCTCCTTAAAAGGAGATTTCAGACTGATAATATTTACCTAAGAGAGTCATGGAGATTATCTTAACCATTAATGCATCTGTCACTGTTTGGGAGGATGTACTTTCTACTGAATTTAACTAAATCTTTCTGAGTTAATCTGTGAAAGTGAACAACTTCTTAAAATTTACATGTAACCATAAAGGCCAATACCATAATGCTAAATATTTTCTAATTAATTTTATGAAAAGAGGAAAGTTAAAATAGGAGACAGACAGACTTATGTGGTATGTGGGGTTTTTTCTCCCTAATGTTTGCTCCAAAGATCAATAAAGCCAAGGAAAGATCCTCTTTCATTCCGTTAATTGGGTCCATAAAAACCAAAATGGTTGTGTATTTACTATTGTATTTATAAAACAGATAAAACAAGTAATGTGTCTCTAAAAGCATAAGCAGGGCAACAGCAGGTTCCAGATGCCTTTGAAAGCCCAAGAACTGCACATAAACCAAAAGCACTGATTTGAATGCCCAGACTGATGATCAGCTCAGTTAAAAAAAAAAAACCTTTCCCTCACCTTGAAGATTTACAACTTATTGTCACCAGATCACTCTTTGGCTGGTCCCAGTTTCCACTGAGAAACCAAAGGTAAGATTTGGGGAAAGTTGAAAGGAACTTTGGAAGGATTTAATGAGACTTTTCAATGTCAGCTTTTGGTGTGGGAGTTTGGAGGGGGCTGCTGGCCACAGTAAAGGGGTACTTTAATAAATGCATCCCTCACCAGCTCAATTTATACAATCATTCTGGCAAAGGTCCTAAACTTTTTAAAGTAAAATGTAAAAATCGGGGTGCAGAGTTCAAAACCTGAAACACCCTTCTACCAGTTAAATATCCCCTCAGCCCTCTACGTACAAGCATCTCTTGGCGGTTTGACACAGCATGACTTTATCAACAGAAATGGAAATTACAAGAGCCAGCCAATTCAGGCCAAATAGGAAACACCAGCCAACTTTCATCTGATATCTGAATTTCCATAAAGAGTTGAAAAAACACTCTTTTCTTTCTTTTTTTGGTCTATTTTTCTTGTTTTAGTGCGCACGCATTTCTTCCCCTTCCTCCCCAGTTCCCCATTATCCCTTTTTTCATCACTTTTAGTGGTTTTCACACCTGAAGTGTGAAAGAACCCAAAGACAATTCAATTAGCAAATATTTGTACAACTTTTGCTGGGCAGAGCATCTGAGGTCCTAAAATTAGATCACGCCATGTTTCAATTTCAAAGTATTTGTAATTACTACAAAAATTCCCTTACTGAAGAAGATTTGGAAATTCTTATTTTTTTCATTATTATTTAAATCTCAGGTGCATAAAAGAAGTACTGAACAGTCCCAGCCAAAATCATGAGCATCTTCCAGCCTTTCTCATCATGTTACAGCCTCTGCTAATCACTATTGTAGACTCAAGAGTTACTCTTCCTTCTTTCCCTTGGAGAATTTAGGATCAAAACAAGCAAAAATGTTAACAAGTAGAACATTAAATAGAAGAAAACAGCAGAGACTCAGCATTTTTCCTGAAATCACACTGGAAGTCCACCAACAAAGCAAAGACTCAAGCCTGGACCTCACATCCCAGCCTACAACTCAAATATTTAGGTTGAATGTTTATTTTATCCACATATTTTAAATGCAACAGCAATGGTTTAAAGTGCAAAACCATTCTAGACAGGTTGTTCCTGGCTCTGATGTAATTTTTTCATATTGGAAGCTCAAGACTTTAATGAATTTGTGATTATTATTATTTATTACTGTAAACTGGATTATGTGACACTGTCTGAGATTGCCTTATCATAATGAACCTGACTGCAGCACCCACAATCCCTCCTACACAAGGGAACGAAAAATTTCTAAGAATCAGATTTCTAAGTATGATCTTTGGCGAATACCAAAGAAATATGAATCACTTGTCATGAGTCACATGAAAATGTTACAAGGCATAAAACAAGAGCTGTTCACGTGAAACATTTTGCATGAGAAAAGGTGGCCAGCTGACTAGGTCAGCAAAGTGGCTGCAGGACCTGTGAGTTTCCACTGAGATGTTTTTATTTTTACATATGTGAAAAAAAAAAAAAAATCTCCTTTCTTGAAGACACTGATAGAGTGGGAAATGAGAATTACAAATAGCTGTATTTAAACCCAAGCCCAGCAAAAAAGGTCCATTCTTGTCAAGACCAATTTGCCACACCACGAGTTTCTACGGGATGTGAGAAGCAGGGTGATCTGAAAACAAAACTATTTAATAACAGGCTTCCTATTGCTCGTACCACATTAATGCCATAGATTTGGTGCCTGAAAGACAAGCAGTGTACCTGTCTTTAACCCTCTCCTTATTACATGATTCACTGTTGTGTCTGCTCTGTATTTTGGCTGTAGCTGGGCTCGTTTCGCAGTGGGTCTCAGCGTGGTCTGAGCTGTGTGAGAGGTTGCTCCTGGTACCTACGTGAGGCACTGCAGAGACAGCTTGGGAACCTCCACTGAAACCACAGATCCTTTGGTGCAGACGTGCCCAGAACATTTCTCTGCGGATTTATTCACATCATCTGCCTGTAAGAGAGAGCATTAATATCTTCTGTCAACCCTGTTTTGGAGATGATAAACAGGTGCCTGGTGAAATGGTGGGGCTTGCCCACACTCAAACAGAGAGTCTGGGGAAGAGCAAGGAGCTGCCCCCAAATTATCTCAATCTTGCTCAAAAAAAGTGCTTTGCTGCCATAACGTCCTTGTCCCTGCATGAACAACAATTCCACATAACTCTGGAAATATTTTAGTTCTTCACTTTTGTATCAGGACTCTTTAAAAGGCCAAGTTTGAAATGAAATATACTAATCTATGTGGGTGAACATTTGGGTCACCAAGGGCAGAGTCTGATTTCACTGTTTGACAGGTGACACAAACACTAGATAAAGGCAACAGACGTAGTTTTGGTTGTCTTAGAAGTTTGGGAAAACATAGCAGTGTTTTTAGTGCACTGCATAAATGGTAATTGACCTGGTGGTTTCCTGGCAAGTGAAACAGGAGAAAGAACAGGGAGGACAAGACAAATACAACCAGGTGCACTCACAGCTACCATGAAAAGAAAGGGGTTTGTCCCCAGAAATCTTTTAGGATAGCTGATGCTGCTCCAATAAAGTTGACAGAAGTGTAAGAAAATGGCAAAAATGTAAAATAGCTTTTCAGAGCATCCATTTTTATCCCAACTGCAATGTTTACTTCTCCTTTAATATACTGAAAAGAAAAGATTTCCATCCCAGAGGAACGTTCTGGACATGCTGTATTATACAGTAACATTATGCTCCAACGTTTCAGTCATCTAAATATTGTTTTTGGGATTACTCATGGAAACTTCACAGTGGAAGAGGAAAGGGGAGGGGAAGTTGCAAGGAGAAGGGATGGGGGAAACATCCCCTATTAAAGCTCCATTAGCTCCAGAAAGGAACTCTGTGAAGTGCATGAAAAATATTGTGGATTATTCAAAGACATCTATAATTTGAATATTTGTCAGTTTTCAAGGTCAAGTTTCCTCCTAACCTCTATCACTTTTTTCTCTTTTAAAATTTTATTTATTTATTTATTTTATTTCTGCAGAGGAGGATAATGATTATTACAGAAGTAAGCGGGGAAAAGATGGATTGTCTTTATATCAAGTGTTGGGTAAAGCAATTAAGCGGAACAGAAAATAACTAGGATTAAAAGCCTTTTTTAGATCCTGCCAGGGCTGAAATCGTTGTCACAGGGAAGATGTGTTTAAGCTCCAGCAAAGTTTGGGTGAGGCAATTGTGAAGATGACGGTCTAATGACTGTAAAACCTTCAAAATGGCAAACAGAGGAGAAGGCTTCCCGCAAAGGAAGGACACCTTCCCTTCCCCTCCTTCTCCCCACGGGGCTTTTTAATGTCAGATGTGAACTGCACACCTGTGATAAATAAAACCCCACAGCTGTCACTCGGGGCTGGGAGCGTGGGCAGGAGTGGGCTGGGGGACAGCATCTCCCCTGGTCCCCACACGGGCTCCTTTCAGCTGGGGTTTCAGCTGGCAGTTCCAGAGAAAGCAGGTGCTGAAGCCGGGGTGAATCACTGAGCTGACAACTTTTGAGTCAAGGCTGAGGAAAGGGTTATTACACAACTTTCACCTTCGGGGTGGAGAGAGCTGAGAGCTCAGGAAAGAGCAAACCCACACCAATTCATCGGCAGCTGGGGAAAGCAGGAGCCTTGGTGCTTTGCTCTGCCCCTTTGCCCTCCCAAAGCTCACAGGGAAGCAATTCACAGGGGAGGCTGAAGGTAAAGCAATACATGAAATTGCACAGTGGTTGGTGTAGTGCTGATCATCCCTCAGCATCACACCAGGCTTCTTTGCTTTGGACAGCCAGTTTTAGTAGGCTTCAAACCACGGGGAGTGAGAAAAATCAGAAAAAAAAAAACAACCCCTGGTACAGAGGAAGCAGATTTGAGAAACCCCTCCCATCTGAAGCAGGGCACAAGCTGCTGCCAGAGCGGTTTCCCCTCCAGCAGCCTCAAAACAGCTCCATTTTGCAACCTCAGGTGCCAGATCCCTGGATCCTGCAGCCCTCCCTCTTCTCCTTCGTGCCTGCACCAGGCACCAGCTCACCCCCAGCCTCCCTGCTGGGTCAGGATGACAGATCTAAATAACAGGAGTAATGACAGCTGATGGTATAATTAGAGCAGTGAATTAAGTGTGGGAGTCCTGCAATTTGAGAGGTAGCTTGTGACCTCTGGGCTGTATCCATCGTTGATGTGTGCCCTGGGACACCCCTCTGCAATCAGAGGGATGGCACAGGCATTTGAGATTGCAGCTGAGAGCACATTTCATCCTATTTTTTGGCCAAAAACCTGCTCTGTAAGAAAAAGCAACACCACACTCAACCTGCTCCACAGTTTGGACAAGACAGTGAATTTTGTGCTGTGCTGAGAAATTCTTGCCCTACTCACAAATAATCTGTTTTGGTATTTATGTTTAATAGTAGCAGTGTGTAATATTTCTAAATTGCTTGTACTCCAAGCTGTGTGATCAGGCACTAATGGACCTCACTGCAACCTTGTTCTCCCCAGGCAGCAGCCTGAACTCACAGACTGGCTTCTGCTTCTTAAGCTCATCACTGCTGCACACATCACCTCTGCAGCTGGAGGGATCAAAAAGTTGTTTTTCCCTTGTGTTACACAGTGAAATTTCAGACCCAGAACTTTCTGGCATTTGCTTCTGAGGAGAAAGTGGGGAAATTAATCTGTTCTGTTTGTTCTGGCTTAAATATGGAAACATCTGTTCAACTGTCTCCTATTGCCTCCTGGCTGCATTAAAGTGATGACAAATTTTGCCACTGATTACTGAGTATATTTCACTTTTTTTTTTTTTTCCAACATGCAAGTTCTGTGCAATGCTCAGGACTGCTGTACCTGGTGGTTTNCATGCATATCTATGCTAGTACCTTGCCTCTTGCTTGGCTTTCTGACCAGAAGTTGTTTTGAGAAATGGAAAAGGATTTGAGCAGAAATCCTATTGCTGAACACAACACATCAGTGCCAAGCAAAGAGTTCAAAGTGGAGGTGCAGAAATAAGAAATAACCAGGGAACCCTGGCAGGGTCTGCTCAGTGCTTTGCTGGGGAGATGGGCCAAGTTCAAGCAGTGGTCACTCTCCCAGGAATCAGAAGATAAACCATAGGCCAAAGATATCCTACAAGGCCAGAAAGTAATCAAAGGAGGGGAGAACACTCTAAGGGAGCAAAAAAAAAAAAAAAAGTTCTTTCAGATGTTTCTGGGTTAAGGAAAAAAGCTCCTGAGTGTCTGGGGGGGGAAGAGAGAAAAGCATCTAGAAAGGGATGAACAGAGGAAATAAAGAGCTGGGAGGTTTGNTGTTTCACAGTTTCAAGATTGAATCTTCCTAGCTTCAGTGCTATCTTTTGGATTTTGTTGGTCCAAAGCCAGGAAAACTGCCTGTAATCTGCAAATTACCAGCTCTGTTTCCATGTACACAATGATCTCTTAACCCGTTCAGCACTAAACTGGACACGTCCCCTAGGCCTCTCTTTAAAAAACTTTGTTTTCTCAGTTTTAATGTGTCTTCTGAACTGCCTCTTGGGTTTCCACATCTTTTATGTGCACCCCAACACTGGCTGTATTTAGCAGTGATCATGTCAGTGTTGTGTGTACTCTCTCATTCTTCCTGCATTTTGACACTGGGTCTTCTATGTCGCAGGTATGTGACATGAAAAGTAAGCTTTGGAGTGTCCCACAAGGGTTCTTCCTTCAGAGGGTTTTCTGTTATTTTTCTTTTTTTTTTTTTTTTTTTCAACATGCAAGTTCTGTGCAATGCTCAGGACTGCTGTACCTGGTGGT
The DNA here is from genome assembly GCA_013399945.1 of Ploceus nigricollis. Taxonomy (NCBI): domain Eukaryota; kingdom Metazoa; phylum Chordata; class Aves; order Passeriformes; family Ploceidae; genus Ploceus; species Ploceus nigricollis. Next base: position 475,216 of record VXBC01010540.1, read on the forward strand.
TTGGCTGCCTGCAAAATGGTAGGGACTGGATCTGCATATCAGCCTCACATGTTGTATTGATGAGCTGTCCCACAGCTACACATCAGCACAGAATTTTGTCAATTTTCCAGGAAGGTCCCAAATATCTGTATATTTCTACT
>VXBC01010540.1:477708-520848 GCA_013399945.1 Ploceus nigricollis
AAAGATAGAGAAATCTTTATCAGGGACACACATGGGGAATCAGAACAGATTATCAGTTTTGCAAGATGGTCAGAATGAGTCTCACCTTCTGATCAAAGCTATCACCTCTCCTTTTGATAATAAAACTTGCACAGAAGCAACTTGTCCCTGATTTGGGGCAAGAAATCTCCTACCTGTTTGTAAGCACTGGAACTGTCAAATCTGACAACACAAGTGTTCCTGCTGTAAAATCTGTGCCCATAATCAGTGTCTTGATCTCCAAAGATCTGGATGCCTTCAGCAGATCATCTGACCTCTCCAATAAAAATATCCAAGCTCATATCATCTGATCAAATCCTCTCAAACCTTGCTAGCCATTTAGGAATCACACACATCCCGCCAGAGTGCTGATGCTGATAAAAATTTAACCCAGAGATCATTGGTAAGACAAGCATCTCGGTGGATGCTGACGCCCAAAGTCTCCTCTAAGTGTGGCCATCATGAGTTTCTCATAATGGAGAACAATCCAGAGCTGATGTGACATTCAGATCTTTTTTCTGGGCTTGCAAATTCAGTTTTTATTTTTCATTGACAAAATCTGAGAGGAAGAATAACCAAAACCCATCCAAAAATTCCTAACCAAACCCCCCACCATGAAACCTCAAAACAGGAGAAGAAAATTACTAAATATTTGATTGGATGCTCCCCCACATGTCGGGGCTATTGGAATTAGAAGATCTTTAATGTCTCTCCCAACACAAAACCTTCTATGATTCTGTGATTTTTTATTCTTGCCAGGTGTTCTGTGCACCAGTGGGCTTTTGGTATTTTTGCCTCTTTTTTCCCTGCAATCAGGAGAATTAATGTTCAGTTATGGGAAAAGAAAAAACCCAGGCTCTGCACACACCATATTTTGTGTATTCCCCAACTAAGTTTCAGACTCACGATATTTAGCTGAAAGCTAGAATGCTTCTGAGACACTTCTAATTTTCCAGAGGAAAAGAGATTAAATCTGAACTACTGAGTCTTTTTCAGTTTCAGTGATGGTTGATGAGAGAAGACCTGAAACTCTTGCTCTACACTCACCATTGACTGTACATAGCCAGGCTCCAAATAGGTAATTAAGAGTCATTTTGCTGTTTACTTAATGTGATAGCCATGGCTCTAATCTCGAGTTTTAAAGTGTTTATTGCAAGGCAAGAGCATAAACATTGAGGGAAGTTTCTTTTGTGATTTCTTGGTGCACTAGATGGCACTAAAGCATGGCTTTTATATACATGGGGAAAAAATCCCCACAAAAATTGATATGTAGGTTCAGTAGACCTGAACTATTTTGGTCAGGTATATTTTATGAAAGTTCTTTGATATATTATTTGTAATTTTTCATTTTAATTTTCAGATCATCAGAAACAGAATTAATTACACCCACTTTGATATTAAAAGAATTTCAAATTGAAAATAAATAATGTTGGGAAGTTGAAAAAAAAACCCTGAAGAAACTAATTTACCCCAGGCTAGATGCAAAATTATTCTAATGTTCAAAGATTAGGGGGCTTGATGCAAGTGAAAAAAAAAGTTCTGTACCAATTACATGGCTTTTTCATGAACTTTAGATATCAAAAACATTAAAGTCACAAAAAATGTAAAACATCTTCAGGTTTCCTATATAGAAAAAGCATTCTTAATATATAATCAAATAGATAGCTCCACACTGTCTCCCAGGCATACCATGTTCAAAACATCAGGTAGAGCCATCCTGTAAGAGCAGGGCATTTTTTTCTCCCACATAAGTATCAAGAAAACAAAATTAAATTTTAATTTTTCTTTACTTCTTCCCCTCCCTGCAAATGAGGAGCTGCAGCTCAGCTCATTCGAAGTTTCTTTTAAGGCATTCTCCTGTGTTGTATACAGCAATCTTTGCTCTCTTCTATGATCATAATAAACAACAACAAAGGAACTATGAAGGGTGGATCCCTTGCAAAACTCAGCCTTCTAGACAAAACCAAAAAGAAATATGTCTTAGTTCATCTTGGGTATTTTTGACTCGTAATGCTGAGGGTGCTTACAGGGACATTTCAAGTCAAGTCTTTATGATGTTTTGATGATTCCAGGGTTATTCACTGGGTGTTTCGGTAAGAAAGGGCAGGAAGAAAAGAACAGAGAGTTAAAAGAAGAAGAATGAAAGAGCAGTGAGGTGTGGACTGAATGTGAGCTCACTCCTGCACCAGCAGTGATCCTACAGCAAAAGGGAGCAGAAAGGAAGCGGCTCCATTTAATGCTTCAGCCACGAAGGTTAGAAGTGAAGTCCAGGGTGTAACTATGTGTAAGCACAGACAATGTATGTCCTGAGCCTGGGCTATAAACCAAACAGGCTGCAGAGGTTGTGGTTTCATGTGGTTTCAGAAGCAGCCATTTACCTGCAGTTCTCCCACTAAGACATGCAGCTTCATTTAAGCTTCCAGTTAAGGGGCTGATCCATCAAGCACTAACTCTGTCATGAGCAGAGCTGCTTTATTTTGGGTGGAGAGACCTGAGAATTTGCCCTGATGTTTATAACACAGCCCCTACATATGTAGTATTTGATTTATTAGTTTTTTGTCAACTGAGTCAAAGCCTGCATCTCAAGAAGTATTTTGTACAAAAAACCTAAAGTGCCCACATGAAACTATTGGATATGACCCAAGAGCACAGAAGTCCTTAAATTACAGAGTTTGCAGCAGTCAGCTCATGCTGTTCTGAGGGCCAGTATTTTTAGCACGTCTACAGAAAATAAATTCCCGTAGAATCAGAAGTGAAGCAGTTTCAGCAACGCTTGTTCTTAGCCTTTTCCACACTGCAAATGCACAACTATGGGGAAAGAGAAGAGGACAAATACACGGTTTCAATGCATTTTTTTAAAAGTATATATTTGTCTGACAACTTCACCAAAAAAAAAGGAGATAGTAGAGTTTCATCCTCACTAATGCCAATAGGTATGATTTCACCACAGAGCTTGTATTTTACTGTTTTAAATATGATACATGACCTTGCCCGTTTAATGAGGATACTATTGATCTAAAATGAACATCTTAAAAAAATTAATTACTGACATTATCGATAACACTTCAGGTTATTAAAAATGAAAGAATGCTAAACTTCCAATTTACTTTTTACTGTGCTGCACACGCTTCATTCAGACTAGACAATTTCACCTTCTTTCTCATTTGGTTTCAGCTGTTGATCCTACTGTGATAAGGTTGCAGCCACCAAAGGGGACTTTTCAAAAAAATAAAGTTTCTTAACAAGAAGAAGAAAAAAAAATTAAAAGCAACCCGCTTGTCCTGGTTCTCTTCCCCCTTGCTTTTATGACATGTTTGGTTCCCACACAAGGGGAATTACAGCAGGTAATTCTTTTACACTCACAACCCTCCAAGTGCTTGGCCTCCAAGTCACCCCTGTCACTGCTTTGGCTGAAGGGTTGCGTAGTGCACGTCCTCTGCCAAGCTCAGAAGTTTAGGTCAACTCCCCACCTACTCTCATGGAGTGACCTTAAAGACCTCCTGGGTCCAACTCCCTGACGTGGGCAGGGACACTTTCCACTAGATCTACTTGCCCCAAGCCCGGTCTGACCTGGCCTTGAACACTTGCAGGGATAGAAGTTGCTTCTTTAGGAGCAACAGTCTAAATATCTAACACGAGTTCACCTAATTTCCATATCTGCTGCACACTGGTGACACCTTTTTTTCTCTTACAAGCTCCCAGGGCCATCTACAAACTCTCTAACCAGAAGAGAATCACCCCCAAAATTGGTCCTGGCCCCTGGGTGTGGAATATCAAATGCAAGAGCATTGCAGACCCCTCTCCTTGAAGCTGAGCCACAGGAGTTGTGGTGTCAGAAGGCCACTTGGATTGCTGATGGGGTGAAATATTTCTGATGCTGTTTTATCTTTCTATATTGACTTGGGAGCAAGACTTGAAAGTCACTTAGACAACTAACAAATCCCACACAGACACTGGCCACGGAGCTGGAGAGCCTTTGGACTATTCCCCAGTTCAGCAAGCAATTAAGGACATTATGTGCATGATTATTTAAGCACACAGTGCTGATTAGTGACTGTCTGACACATTGCTGGAGCATTTGTATAACTTCAGGCATTTATCTGGTAGGTTACTTTAGTGTTTCAGAACAAAATGTATATATTTTCCCATTAAAAAATACTTTCAGCTTTTTTTTAAAAACAATTAAATTAGTTTTTTGTAATGGTTCTTCCCAATTTGTGTCTCTTGAGATTTTTTCTTATTTTTTCCTCCTCCAGTTTCCCTTCTTTCTTCTTTTTCAACAAATAAGAAAACAAAGGGAGGAAAAGTAGAGCAGGACATTTGACCTAAAGTATTAGCAAAAAATATTTCAGAGCTTGTTTTAATGCTTTAATTTTTTTCCCTAGGTAATTCACATACAAATAAATTATTTTATTTAAGCAGTTTTATGCTAACACAGCCAACTGCTGAGGTTTTAAATAATTGCAAAATACAGATTTAATTTTTCAGTTTAGAAAAAAGGTAAAAGAGCATCACTACAAAGGTGCCTGCATATTTTAAAACAAACTTCAGGTTTCTTTATCATTTAGGTTGGTGTTAAAAATGTGCATGCAGATCAGACCGAGGGATAGAGACATCTTTTCTTTGCATTTCCATTTTATGTTGAAGAAATTAAAGTGCTGCAAAAAACTAATGAACACCTTCAGAGAACTAAGTTCTGGAGCCCCATCACATTAATGTCATATTCTGATATTTTTTTTTCTTAAATCATGTTTTTACTATTGCTTTCCCTATCTAGTGGGGAATTTTATTAAAAGAGGAAACACTTTTAGATATCTAATGCTGATCCAACCTAATTCTTCAAAGGGAGGGAGGCAAAAGAATAAAATTTAGAGAAAAATCAATGCAGCATAAGAGGTTGTTTTATTTAAATATTTTCAGCATGCTCCAGTCCATCCATAGCTGACAGGATGCAGTGTAAGAATTACTGCATGCTATTCTGAGTTTTGTGTTTGCAGAAGATTTGGTTGTATCACAACCATCACCCGCGACCTTAGAGCCCATGAATCAGTGAGAGGAAAAATGGTGAGCTCCAGGGAAAGAACTGGGCAGCCTGCAAACACCAGGGTAAAGGGGATTCTGCTGTGTGGGAGATTTTTATAGACATTCTTCAATGCGTACGCGTGGGTCTGTAAGTGTCAGAGTATATCTATAAAATAAAAGTTGGTTACAATAGATGCTCTTATCTGACCTACTTAAAATTGTACATGAAAGCACAGTTAATTTCATCTCCTATCTGTCAGATTGATACAAATCTCCTGTTCAGTATTAATTATTGTATGCATGAATATTCTTCATTTTTGGGGGAGACCTGATGATTAAAGCTACTGCCGACAGAAATCCTGAGCTCATTAAAATTCCCTCCCCCACCCTCACTGAATGTGCATGCAACTTTTGAGTCAGGATTCATCCCCATTCTGGCTGCCATCAGTCTTTTGCACCTTTGGTTAAGGGGTGTAAAATGCTGCCTCTGTGAACAATTCAGGCTTTTAAACTCAGTTTCTATTCATTGCACAGTGAAGCAAATCAGAGCAAAGTGGTCTCGATTTTCATCTGAGCCTCACCTAAATGCTCAGAGCTCATTTTTCTTTGGTTTCTGCTTTTAAATCCTCCAAAGTAGCTAGGCCCCAATAATTTAGGATGTGATGCAGGGTGTTAATGTCATTTTTATATGGCTTTTAATAAAATAATATGTCCCTGTCCAAAATTATATCAGAGAAGAAATCAGGAATTCAAAGCTAAGGTTAATCAGCCATAGAAGTGTTTGACAAACAAATCCAGAACAAAAACTTGTTCTACATCTGCGTCTCTGTTTATGGCTTTAAACCTCATAGATTGGGGTTTCCTTCTGCCTGGAAGTGCCTTCTACTATGAAGTTTCTAATGCTCTCCCAAGCTGATGCTTCCAAATGTCAGTAGGAGTCTCACAGACTTCTGTCAATTCTGAAAAAGAAGATCTGCCCTTCATGGGATCCAGGATCTGAACCAGATCAACAGTTAACACTGTCCAATTAGGGTCTTTGGGGAAAGGAGTAATAAATTGTGTTTTAATGGTCAGATTTTAGCTATCTGCCTTGTATGTGTTATTTTCACAGGGACAAATGTATTTTGATGAAGAACAGACCCAACAGAATATAGAGGAGGCTGCAGAAAAACATAATCCAGTTTCACTCAAAAATGCTGAGAGATTAATAAGCTGTTTTCATTAGAAACTTTAAATTAGCATCATAAAAAATCCCTAATCAGACACCATCGCCCCCAAACTAAGAAAGACACGTCTCAGGATAGTCAATCAACTCATAATTACATGTTCAGCCAAGGTGCCTGAAAATCAGGTTAAGCTCCCTACTCTGTGGGAGCTGACAACAGAACTGTTCTGACGTGTTAAGTGAGTCCTGAAGTAACTGGACAGCTCTGGCTATGACAAATATACTGAAAACAGCATCATTAACAATGATTTTTTTTAAACTATTATTAGGGTTTGATTGTTTTTCTTAAACATGCTGCCCAGGGAAGTGGTGGGATCACTGTCCCTGCAAATGTTCAAAAACTGTGTAGATGTGGGACTTGGGGACATGGCTCAGTGATGGCCCTGGCAGCGCTGGGTTAATGGTTGGACTTGATCTTAAAGGTCTTTTCCAACCTTGATGATTCTATGATTTTACAAGGATGAAGTTGTCATGAGCAGAAGAGATCCACAGATAGCACTGAACAGAAATCTTTGCATCTGCAACGTTTCTCTGTGGTACACTTATACTGAAACAAAAATAATAATTAAAAGAGTGATGAAGAATACATTAGCCTGTTATGCTAACACTGAGAAAATGTGCACTTTACTCTTAGGTAGTTCTGGGTGTCTTTGAGTGGCTTCCTTATTCTCACAGCTAGGTGCCTTTGAGAAATATTTGGTAAATAGTCTCTTGTGCTGTAATCAACAACCCTCATGCCACCATTTCCAGTGGGAAAAGTACCTTTGCAGTAGCCAGCTCATGATGTTTGGTTTAAAAAGTACTTGGTCAGCACAAAGCATCTTTACTGAACCAGGCATGTCTGTCAGGGTCAGATTTGAAGGTGAGATTTTGAAGGAAAAAAACAGAACAGCAGATGAAGGAAAACATAAACTGGTTTAATCTAGATATTCACTCTCTAATCTCACAAACATCTATGGTTTTCCTTAACTCTACGTGAACCTTTGCACAGTGTGTTTACCTGCATACTGCACTGTTTCTTTCAAAGTCCTTTAGCTTGAGAGGAAAAAAGAAAGAAAAAAATGCCTCTCATTTTAGAGTCATTCTACAGACCATTTATTCTTCAGAAATAATTGTGGTCAGACATTTAGCTGAGAATGCTGGGATTTGTCCTAATGTTCTGTAAATGTTTATACCAAACTTAAATGAATGTAAATACCCCATCTCTGAGCTCTGTGGTAAATCATTTGTTCTGCACAGGGAGCGTTTGGCGGGGAAGTTATGCTACAACCCATTCCTACTGAAATAGTTGACACCAATGGCAACTCGCCATCTAATCCCTGAGCTCAAATGTAAATACTTTGCTCCACAAGCAAAGCTAAATAAAAAAAAAAAAAAAGGAAAAAAAACCCCAAAAACAAGCCAAATTTTGGTCAGTTTTGTGCCAGAGCAAAAATAATCTGCACCAGCCCTCTTCCTGACACAACTTATTTGTCTCTGCATGCTGCTGAGCTCTGCAGCCTGACGTGTTAGAAGTCAAGTCTGTGTTCTTCTGCGTCTCCCTCCATCTCAGAGCTCTGGTATTTGTTGTTTCCCCATGTTTTAGCTCATGATTCAAAGGGATGAGTAGACAAGCAAAAGTTTCAGTTGGCTCTGGGTGAAACCTCTAGCATTTTTTTTCACTGCAGGGAAAACTCTCATTGATTTCAAAGGGAAGCAGGATTGCAGGCGTGCACTTCCCTTCTGAAAATCAGAGCTCCCAGATGCAAATTGAAGTCTCGCAATAGACAGGTATCAGTTCCGCTAATTAAGTCTCATTTATCTTAACCATTTCGCTGCTTTATCAGATAGCGCGGTGATAAGACGCTATAAAAATATATGACAGATAGTCAAGGTCTAGACTTCTCTAATGTGGCAATTTTTTATGTTATGATCTTCCTTTGTATATGCAGATGAACTGCTCTTTTATTAACTTCCCTTTGTAAGCATTTCACATGCCAAAAAATCAGATAGGGCTTTGAAAAAAAAAAAACTAACGCTTTCCAAAGTGATGAGAACGAATTAGCCCATAATTGGACTGATTGGTAAAAGTTCAGTACAATGCAATAAAAGTGCTCCATTATCAGGATTTAAACTTGCTATGGGGATTTTTTATTGCTGCTCATTTAAAAAATATCATCTTTGGCTGTGCTCTGCAGGGACTTACCCGTGTTGAAGCAAGTGAAGAAATCTGTACGGGAAAAGGGCCTCTCATACAAATATAAGTAGAGCAAACATTTAGCTGTTAATATGTATATTACTGGAATTTCACTGATTTTCGTAGTCTGTCATCTGTGGTTGTGGAAAGAAATAAAATCATAGGATTGTTAAGGTTGGAAAAGACCTCCGAGATCATCAAGCCCAACCTTTGAGTGAATACCACGTCAACTGTATGTACTAAAGAAGAGTGGCCATCTCTCCTCATAGGATGTCTGTTACAAACCTCAGCAGCAGTCCAAGAACCTCAGCATATTTTCTCAGTTAAAGTTACAGAGGAGTAATACACAAGAGTTCCACTCAACACAGCAAAGATCACAGGATTTAATGCCTAGAAACAGAAGCTGGGCACCAGCCTGGCAAGAAATCCACCACATATTTTAATGTTGGAAGAAGATCAATACAAATTATGTTGATATCTTTAACTTAAAACAGGGAGTGTTTCTCACCCCATTGTTTTGTCTCGTTCAAACAAGGCCAGAGGAAGTGTAGGACTTCTGCTTTTTAGGTGATCAGATGCTCTTTGTTTATTTCACAATCCTCTGATTTACAAATTTCTGGATATTTCTCAATGGGGATGCATCCTATGATCACAGCTCCTGAAAAGATATTTCCTTCATAAACTTGTCTTGTTTCCTTCGAGGGCCTCCACAATATCTTGTGATCTTGATGGATGCCAAGAGCCCTTCAGGATCTCATAATTAATTTTTAAAATTTTGCCATTTTTCAATACCCTAATTCCCTCCCAGACTCTTGGGGAAAGAGATACTCAGTGTGACTTGAAGGTTATCTCATTGGGAATATTTCAGAGGAGGGGAAAAGTAAATTCAAAGTGTACATAGCAAACATATTAACTCATTCTTATTAATGCCAACAGAGCCTCAGTTAGCCCATATCCGTGTCACTAAGAGTGATGGAAAGATGATTGGATTTGTTGATTTTACACGTCTTTTCCAACCTTAATTATTCTATAAGAGGCAATATTTGGAGTAAACAAGTAGAACATAAGGGAGCTACCCAAGATGAAAATTAACATCTTGATCTTGATCTAGAAACTTCTGATTCTCATGGAAAAGTCTACTCACAAGTTAAACAAAAGCAAAAAATGTGGTCCTAAGCAAAAAAACCCAAACAACCCAAGGGCTGATCTCAAAATGCTTAGTAAGGAAGGAAATACACAGAATAACCATAAATTTAAAGGTCCCTTTTGATGATCAGTAACTCCTACAAGCATCCGAATGGTGATGAAACTACTGAGCTGTGTGATCCCGCTATCAGAACCGCATCTCTTGTTCAAGGAAAATTGCCACAGCTTCTCTGTGTCTTTCAGGCTGCTGAGTCTGACCTTTGTGGGGCTAAAAGAGGCAAAAAAAGAGAATTGCAAGGCTTTCAAATACTTTTGCAGTACGAAAGTATCTCTGTCTTACACGAACATTTTATTTTGACAATTCAAGTCCAGATCGAGGGTACTGCTCACAGCACAAATAGACTTTCAGGGCTGATATTGTAACTTTTGCTTTCCTACAAAATGGGGAGATTAAAAAAAAAAAATTGCTGCAAAGAAGTTGTTTACTGTTAAATTTTAAGAATGTCCAGCCTTCTCACAGACTGACTTCATCCTGAGCCTTGGTACTGTTGTGCAGGAGAAGGAATAACAGGGTGAAGTGTCACAGCTTTTTTGCAATATTAGCTTGTTGGAAAGGAGAGGTTGAAATTTCTGATCTGAGCTTTAAAAGAAAAAAAATTAAGGGATTTACTTGTTTATAATCTGTTCTGTAATGTTCTAATTCACCAGTTGAGATTTCATGGAATCTTAGAATGTTTGGGTTAGAAGGGACTGTAAAGACCATTTCACTGGTGAGTGAACTATTAAGATGTATCATAACTCATATTAACATTGGTTTAAAAATCCATTTTCTAGTAACAATCAGTGACCATAGCACATAATTCCCTTTTGAGATTTGGAATACCTGGCATAGTTCACAAGTTTGCACTTAGTGAAGTCATACAGACCAATAAAAATTTAATTTTTTATGACAGTAAGACTTTAGACCTTAGGATTGTAGAGAGAGATTTTTATTGCTGAATCTCAAACACAGGAAAACAAAAGAAAATGCTTAAATACAGGAAAGTACCCTAAATTTCCTGTCTTTCCCATTATTAAATCTCTTGATTCTGTGGCTCACCTACCAACTTGAGAATGAGGTGACTTATGAATATTGAAAGAGAGAATAATTAAAATTTCAACAGCAAAGAAAGACCCTCTTAGATCTTGATGAACTAAGTCATGCTTTTTAACTGTGCTTTGTAGAGTATTTTTATTAAAATTATGATGATTTATGATTAATTGACCCATACCAGAGAAATGTAATAAAAAATCAGAATTTCGCACACTTTTTCTTCCTCTTCTTATTTCTTGACATTTATGTCTTTAACTGGGAAGCTATTTTTTTCTTTGTCTGACAATCTCCAACTTATATTGGAAACATATTTGAATAGCCTACGCCTGTTTCTTTGAGATTGCATTAGGCTATTGATGACAGTTAAACCAGAATGCATTTTAAACCGAAATTCAGAGCATGCCAGAACAGAAACTGAAGTCTCTTAGGTGTTTGAATAGATTATCAAGATGATATTTTATCAGCAGTAGGGATATTATAAATGTATTTTTATTGCAGGAAAATAGATTCTAAGGCATTTACCACAAAAGATACATTTATATTGATTTTTACCAATCCCTCAGAAATTCCATTCAGTAATATTATTTGTCCTGTGGTTCTAAAACAATGTAAGTTGTGAGGAGATAAGGTTTTAATTGCCCTTTCTAAAAGGGAAATTACTCTGCACAGCCCTCTACCTGGTCGTTTGTTTTCTGAATGCTTTGGGAGCAGAAGCCTGTACTGAAATATTAACATATGCTGAAATTTTGTTATCTTCATCTTATTAGAGAGCAGCTGGGCAGATGTGGTAGAGACACCCCTTTCTCTCTGCCTTATTCTCATGCAGATTAAATTATATACCCTTTTTTTTTCCTAAACACAGAAAATCAAAGAACAAAGCTACTGCAAGACATTTGGGATAATTTTAGTTTATTTTTCTCTCCACTTTGTTCTTCCTCTGCCAATAGTTACTCTCCCAGAAACCAAATCTTGTCACTGGGACTTCAACAGTTGCACATTAGTGAGATATGGGAGGCAGAATCCACTGGATGCATTCCCACCTCTGTTAAACATAGATCCTAAGTTTCTTTCTGCTCCTGGTGGCCTTGGTGTCCAAATTTCTTTGAAGTTATTTGGCTCTTGGGTTCTCTTTGGGTGTGAATCAACTCCTGTGCAGGATTAAACACAACTGCAGTTCCAGGGACAACAAATGAAACATTGTGAGGGACAAACTGGTCTGGATTTGGTTTGTTTTGCCTTATGCATTCCTCCAGCACTGTTCCAGGGAGCTCTCTACCCTCACACACCTCTCTCAGTACATTAGCACTGGTCAGCTACAGAACATATTTTCAAGTTCTGCTACAGAAATAATGTATTGATGGACTTCAGCATAGTCCCTGACTTATTTCAGAAACTTTAAAAATGAACCAGAAACAGGAAAATAAAAAGCCCAATAATTGTATTTTATGACTACAAGGCACCTCTTGGGAACCAAATCTTTCCAGATGAGAACATGGCATGGCACTATGCTGCAGCAACCATGTGGTGAGCTCCAAGCTCTGTCAAACCAGACATTTTGCTCAGGGTTGATATATGTTTGCTTTTTTTATAACCTATATTTGCTATGATCTTGCCCTGAAAGGGGAAGGAAGGAGTTATGGGGTTGTAGAAAGGGTGACCCTGGACAGGGCCAAGGCAGCCAGGTCCACAGGAGGTGATGACCACAATCAATTTGCCATGAGCAACAAACCTATTTGTAGTCTCCTAAAAGGAAGAACTGCACCATCCCTTCCCCTGGAGGACAGCACAGTTACTCAGAACAGCCCTGGCATTGCTCAGCCCGAGATCAAGGGGTGTGAAAGGAATAGCCCTCACAGATACTGAGTTTACAAATAACAGTAAATGACTGATTCTGATACTTGCTGTCACGAGCTCAGAGAACACTGGGGTTTTTTTCTGCCTACAGTCCTGTTTCTCCCCTTGGAAGTCCCTCACAGGCCAATGTACACTCTCTGAATGATGGCATCCTCTTAAGTCAGGTGTTCTTAATCCATCCCCCATCTTAATCCATCTTCCCAAAGCCCCTAACTTTAAATAAGTGCTTCATTTTAGACTGTATGGACAAACTGCACCCTGTTCCCCTAAGTTATGAAGAAGAAAAATGCTGTCAAAGTGAAAGGGTTTGTATTTTTTAAGAAAAATTAATATAAAAAAAGGGTTTTAAGGAACTTCAGAAAATTATTTCTGTTTTGCAGCCGAGTAATCAGAAATATTAGAAGACTTAAATAATCCAGGCTCAGTAGCAGGGTTAGATAGGAAGGGAACCTAATTTTGCTAATGTGAGCCTGCTGTCTCTCACTGTCACGCCACTCTCACCAGTAAAGCTATCACAGAACCACTCTTCCTTCCTCTCTCATGCTTTGCATGAAATGACAAATGGCAAAACATCTTCTTGCCATAGACATCAGTGAAATTAATCTAAATGTTTTTGTAGGTGGGCCATTTAGCTTGGTTTCTTTGGGTTTTGACACCGTATGCACACATAAAAATATTCTACGCCTTGGAGGGACCAATTGAAAAGGAATTTCCCAAATGTGCTTTTTAACAGAAAGCTGGACGACCAGGAGCCAATCTTCCTATTTCTTTTCATTGGGTTTTGTCTACTGCATCCGCATGTAAAGTTATTTTATAAGCTGAAATGAATGAACCAAAGACCAGACAAAGATCATAGCCAGGAGCTAATCTCCACATTTTAAAAATATTTATTAAGTAAACTTGATTACACGAGTGAGGATCTCTGACTTGCATTTTGGCAGGGAATCCTGCCCCTCACTTCCCTCTGGTGGAAGCACCAGCACCATGCTGCCCTGCAGAGGATGCACCATGGTCTGGGAGAGGTACCTACAAAGCTCTTGGAGTGACCAGGCAGAACCAAACTTCCCAAGGCTGGAAAACAGGCACACATAGGACAAAAGACCATCCTGTCTCTTGGTGAACTTACAATAGTTGGAGTTGGCAAGGTCTCCTTGCAAAGAATGGACAAGGCACTTTATTACAAATATTCTGTCCTTATGTGACAAAACTCTCACAGCTTCAGGACTGGTAACATTTGTGTACTCCCTGAAAGCCTCAGAGGATGGGCTTGGGGCATTGTCCTCCTGCTTCAGTTTCCTTTTACCTCTGGCAGAATAAAAATGCTGAGCTCTGTTTGCAACCACCAACACAACATTTACAACCATCAATGTGATTTATTTTAAAAAGAAACAGTCTATGAAATTTTATGAACATGAAGACTTGTTGAAGGATGCAGTTAGCTGGTGCAGCTACAGTGCATCCACTGGAACATCCCAGGCTACACCAAGCTGCTGAACATTCCCCTGGTTATACATAAGGACTAAGGATTTGACCCCCTGGGCTACTGTGGGGCAACTACAGGGTGTTCCCTTGTGGCAGATGTTGCAGTGTTTTCTAGTTCTTCTTTCCCTCCTGCTATGAACGCTGTGAAGAGATAAAGAGCAAAGGAAACAGAGATGAGCTGATGGGCTTCCTCCTTCTATGCAACAAACCAAGGTTAATTTATCAAGAGGAACTGCTGCAGATTTCATGAGATACATAAAGCTTTAAGCCCAAGTAATCACCACTGCCAAACTAGTCTGCTCAATGGGATAAAATGTCTTCCCTGTGCCCACTGAGTGGGAAATCTGTTGATCAGAGGCATTTTCACCACCAAAAAGCATTTTTGCGTGCTGCCTCTAAGATGACCTTTCATAAATCCCACCAAATCCTAGCTGGCTTCCCACCATGTTGCTAATAGTTTGATCTGTGACCTGCTAATGAGGTACATATTGTTTCACCTCCAGTAAAGGTATTAGGATGTCTACTCAGTTCTGCAGCACCCCAGAGATTATAGTTGCTTGTGCCAGGAGGAAAAGGAATTTCCAGGGCATAAGTCATCATTTACAGTTATTAACAAAGGGATTTATTATGTTGCTGTGTTTCAAACAGCGGTGTGCACAATGCCTAGAGCATGCCAGAGTGCAGCTCCCTACCACATAATGTCCTAATGAATCACCACGGGCTGGAGGAGCTGTAGAACCTCAACATTCAATCTCCCCTTTCTCCCCCCGCACACCAAATTGACAAATAAAGACATAGTGGCTTTGCACTTTTATCAGGTAAAAGTGATCTCAGGAAGATGAGTACATTGAAACCGCATCGAGAAGAATGTGGGGTGGGGGGGAAATCCACTTTTGGGGAAAAAAAAAAAAGAGAGAAAGAGTCTTGGTGTAGCAAAACAGCTTTAATGCAAAGTGTTAACCCTTATCCCCACGGGCACAGGGGGGCTGTGTCTGTGCCCACACAGTCAATGGGATCTTTAACCATGACTTCAGGGCTTGCACAGTCAAGTCCTATTGTAAAAAGAACCTTGCTTTCCAGAGTTGGGAAGATGAGGCTGACTAAAGGTTATTGAATCCTGCCTGTCCACGCTTGCCCTCTCTGTAATTTATTGTAATTGAAGGCCAAAGGCTCCCTCCTCTAAAACAAGCAGTTAAGAAATAATTACTGGACCAGGGTTCTGTGAGTTTTAATTAAGCAAAGTTTAGAGTACATTAGGAGTTCTCCAGGTGGCAGGAGAGACAAATTATTATTTATTTGCTTTTGCTCATTTTATTTACATTTTCAGGCTTAAAGGCTAAAAGAACTATGTTTTGTTCTGATTTTGTTTTCAGTAAAGGTGCTATAAATTTTTTCTTATTTACTCCATATGGAAGCAGACTCAATTAATATTTATTTGTCTGCGGTTAATAGCTCAAATAATC
Source organism: Ploceus nigricollis (assembly GCA_013399945.1). Lineage (NCBI taxonomy): Eukaryota > Metazoa > Chordata > Aves > Passeriformes > Ploceidae > Ploceus > Ploceus nigricollis. The sequence continues at coordinate 493,188 of VXBC01010540.1, forward strand.
TCTGAAACTCCACAGTCTTCTCTGGTTGCGTTTTGGGAGAGGTGGAAAAAAAAATCCCAAACATATCATTAAGCTCTGTTTGATAACTGAGGAACTGTTAGCATTTTTCAACACTGTTTTCATTTCAGATTCTCACTAATGCTTTTTTTAGGGACAAATTTTCCCCTGGGAAAACCTTCTTTCACCCTTATGACAGCAAGTTGCTTTATCTTGGAAGAGAGCCAGCCTTTAAACAGACTGAGAAACAAGTTCATCTCCCTCCACAGAGTCCTTCATCCTCTTCCTCCCTCTCTCTCCCTCTCCCAACCATGCCCTGTGTTAAGCAGTGGGGTTGAAACAAGTCTTATAGACAACTTTGGCAGATTGCAGTAGTCCTCCTGCTTCCATTTATTGATCCTTCCAGCTCATAAGTTATAGACATGTGGACTTTTAGCTTTTTGGTTATTGGTTCCTTTTGATAGTTTACAAGGTAGAAGGCTGATGGCATCACAAGCAATGATTTTTAGGACCATTTAGCATCTCAAAAGAAAAAGTTTCTAAGAAAAGAGAGAAGTGACAGAGGTACCTTCTATTTTTAAAGCAAAGCATGGGTCAAATTCTGCTTCCACTGAATTCTGTGGCACAGCTCTCACAGCTTGTGTCAGGAGGAAGCTTGGGCCCAGGGGATGATGAAGCCAGTGATTATACAGCACATTATGCTGAAGAAAAATTAAATCAAATGCAGCTGCTTTTATATAATTCAAAGAGAGAACTCAGTGTTTTCTTAAATTCTTTTTGGTTTCTTTTCCCCTCTCCCCTCTCTGCACACTGATTTCTTGCCTACAAAGAAAAGCTTCAAAGAACATAAGCAAATCCAAACCTTTTATTTAAGTTTTGCTTTTTTAACTCCTTTTTTATCCATTAAAAAAAAATTAAGGGAAGTTTATTCTACTTGACTGTGATGCAAAAAGTCCTACTTCTTAGTTCCTTTGGTGATGCCTCCATGGTGTTAGGGGACTCAAAACTGCTTTAATGGGGGACAAGCTGTTGTCTCAACCTCAGCTTTAGAAACATTCCACCATCCTCTTCAGTCAAACAAGAATTTCAATGCCTATTCAGAAAGACTTGTTTTCAAACTACAATCTACAAGCTGCTACTTACTGGAGCCTAACCTATCTAAAAAGGTAGATCAGAAACCCCCAGTGGGTTTGATAAAAACTGCATAAACCAAGCTTGAAGTTCACTGGTTTCTACTAGTGGAAAAAAGTAATCAAGTTAAGAAGAACAGGGTTTTAATGTATGTGTCTGTTTAGAGACATAGCAAAGTGCAGAATACTCTATCTCTTCCAAGAGGGAAGTCTTTAACTGGAAAAATTTGAGTTTTTATTTAGTCATTGACATGATTCTACAGTTAAGGGCATTTTCTTATTGCTGTTCAGGTGCTGATTCATCAAACTTCTGGAGCCCACATGAAATCTGAGCATATTTGTGGTTCCACTGAGTTCAACAGGGGCACAATTACATGAATAAAGGGAGATATGTGAGTGCCTCTCTGAATCAGGGCCCTATGCCAATGAGAAAACTTTCATTAGCAAGATCTACCATCAAATAATTTCCACTAGAAGATAATGTTTGCTTTACTAAGTAGATTGACATTTGGTTCTGCATTTGAATGTAAGCAGACATCATTATTAACAGGTCCTTGACAACCAGTGTTTGTGGAAATAATGTTGCTGATATAATCCTGATAAATGTTAAGGTTTGTACACTACTTTACATCCCTCAAGAAAAAACAATTGCAACCACATAAGCAAATTCCCCACAGAGCTGGAAGAAGAATGTCTCTGATGTAACTCTACTATTTTAAATTATTTTTGAGATGTGTTCAATTGCTCTGAGAGGATCTGAGTTTGTGACTAAGTAGATAATTTTACACAAAAAGAGATGCAAAATTTAGACCATGTATTTTGGAGAATACAGGGGTTTTTTTCAGGGACAGGAGGTGTGATAAAACTGCCAAGGGGAATAAAAAAAAAGAATGAGAAACAACTTTTTAAATGAAATTGTTAGGGAAATGGCACACTGTCCAGGTGCATACATTAATTTTGCACATATAAGGTACTTTGTCCTAGAAGAAATGTTCATAAAAGCCTCTCAATTCAGTCATTTGACAGATGAGATCTGTTCTTGATGTCAGTCACTGAGTTACAAGCCTCTTCTTCTATTTTGCTGCTGTGATTCTTATTCTGTTTATCTTTGTGCCCACACAGTATATCACTATAAATTTATAAATTTATGTGTGTGTGCATATTCTATACATACAGACTATCTTTATTATGCAGATGATAGCAGTGTTAAGCTTGCTGCAGAGGGCATCTCTTTCATATTTCAGAGGAATGCTGGGCAAGGAGATCTATTCTTGAAGCCCACAATATCAGAATAAGAATGAAATCATTTTCATAGCCATGCAGTGGAGGAAAAAACAGGACAACTCTGAGAACAATAAATGCAGAGCCCTTTTTTATGGCATGCAGAAAAACAAAACCTTGTGTTGAAAATATTTAGAGCAACCTCAGCACTCAGGAATGGAGTTGCTGGGGTTGGTTCAACACCATCAGAGAGCAAAGTGGGTGGAAATCATTACTGTCCTCCATCCTGGCACGGGCTGCTTTACTCCCACCTCACTTGGTATAAATGAGCACAAACACAGTGCAGTGGAAACATGCAGCCAAGGTTCTGTGCAGAACAGCAGATTCTCTGTGCTTTTTTAATATTTTTCTACTGGTCTTTTTTGTATGTTTTTAAATTGATGCCAGTGCTGCCATTATTATCAAATTAAAACTGACACATCCATTTTATGGGCTCAAGTTTCTGTTTCCTACTGCACACGTAAAAAAAGAAAAGCTTATTAAGCAAGTTCTACAACCCGTGAAATTACTGAAGTCTCTTTCTGAAGACTTTCATTGTAGGTTTCCCACAGGCTGGACATTAACTGTTCTCTTCCATGACCTCTCTGGCACCTGGTCCTACTGAGGCCTTTCTCTAAGTCCAGACTAATTAGGACTTTCTCATTACTCAGACACCCATTTTTACAGAATTCCTCAGAATTCAATATCTTCAGAACATCAACTCTTTTGATGCATTTTGTTTAAGTCAACCACCAATATTTAAAAACCAAAAAAACCCCAGAAGGTCTGAAGGAGATATGGACAGCAAACAGTCAATCAACTAATCATTGTGATTACCTCCAATTTTTTTTTTTTTGGCAAAGCCAGATTTTGAGGGTTTTTTACACAAAAAAATCAATTTTTTTGGCTTTTTTATTAATATCCCCAGAAGGGAGGATTCATCTGGTTTGGCCTTAGTGCCTGTTTAGGCACCTCTTTGGAAACTGGCATCTGGGGTGGTATTCTGGATAACATTTAAATGTTGCTTCCAACTCAAAATACATGCTTTTATGCTCTAGGATGAATGGACATGCAGGGGGAGAAGGTGTCCTGGGATATATACCTCAAGCAAACACAAGCAACAGATCATATATATATTTACCTATAAGAACCTGCTTAGAGATGATGCAATGTTAAATGTTTTCTGAGTCCCGGGTCCTAATTTTACCACAAGGAGTGTCTACTTCCACTTGTTGAAGTATAGCTGGTTTTGGATTGGATTCACAAATGTCAGCTGAAAATGCTGCACAAATTCTACCTTTGGTTCTTTGAAAGTATGAACAATCTATCCTCAGAAAAATCTAAAAATCAAAGCATTGCAAACTGTGATGCCTCATAGAACAGCCCTTGGTTCAGATTGCACCCATACATGCAAAAAGGGAGCTGGAAAAACAGCTTTCTTTTTGTGGCAATTTTTTTTTCATTAAAAATAATCTGGGTAATTAATTAACAATGCATTTGTGAATGATTAAGCGGAGAGAAAAGCTGTTGAGAAAGGATTTTAAAAGCTGCGTTACTGTAAATCATTGCAGTGTAAGACTTACTTCTACACAGATAATATATCCCCAAATGCCTTTGAAATTCTGCAATAAGTGAGAGGAATAGAAAATGAAGGGTAAGAGATACTGTAAGCAAACTGCTTCTTAACATCTCTATCAAGGCAATACATTTTACCTCAGCACGTTAAAAATGCAAACAGAATCTTTAACTCCTAAGATCAATTGCAAGCACAGAGAAACTCTGGGTTTAGGAAAAGCATTCTATTTTGTCAAACTCACCTTATCATCATGGAAGAATAAACAGCGTAATTATTCTCACCTTTTTGTTTGTTTTCTAATTGGATCATTTATTACTTTCAGGAAATTCAAGCCCACATCAGATTTATAGCATGAGGATTCTGAAATATTGCTTTGGTTATAGAAATGTCAAAGCTGGCAGGTAAGCTGTCTTGCTGCCTCAGGAGTCTTTTGCATGAGCAAAAATTATGGAAAAGGCCTTTAGAATGAAATAAGTTCAACAATTTGTTTCTGTGTTCTGCATGGTTGAAAACTCTGTTCTTTTACCGATATTTGAGGTCCATTTATCAGCCTATGGTTTATAACGTTGGTGTGCCTGAATCAAACACACAAAGGACAGGATTGTAACTGTTCTGTTTTGCAGAATGTATTCTATTTCTAGGTTGGCTAAAACAGGATTTGGGTGACTTTTAACACAATTCTTCTGGTGAGTTACCAAATATCTACCAATGTGAACCATGACTGATCTTGAAATGGCTCCTCTGCATTCCTTGTAAACACTCAAGTGCTCAGACTGTTTCTTATTTAGCACTGAATGAAGTTTGTTTTCTCTGCTGCTCAGCAACACGAGTTTCTGCTGTGTCTTTCACTAAAAAATGCAAAGCAAGGCCTGAAACACCATCATCTCAAACATGTACCATAGGAAATTTGGTTTAACTCTTTATCTTTTAATTTCAGGAAGTTTACTCATAGGTTTTTTACTCATTTTGTGAGTAAATCCTAACAGATAGCACATAGTATTTCTTCAGCTATAGCATCAGAAAATCACAGAATCATAGAATGGTTTGGGTTGGAAGAGACCTTAGAGATCATCTAGTTCCAATCCCCTGCCATGGGCAGGGACAGCTTCCACTAGACCAGTGTGCTCAAACCCCCTCCTGGCTGGCCAAGCATATCCTGCCAATTAGGCATTTTGTATGTTAAAGGGATTGATTTTCTCTGTTCAGCAAAAAATCTCAGACAACAAGGAGCTCAAGGCATTTGATCTAAATCTCACTTGAAGTCACTGGAAAAAAAATCCCAGGTTTGAAATCAGCCACTAGCCTAATAAGCTGCCATGACATAAAGAAAATTCTGGCCACAACGGATGACGTTCCTACAAGTGTGAATCTCCCACCAGCACAACGTGGTGGTGCATGGAAGTGGCTTTCTGTCTGATAAGCTTTATCTCTACCACGACAGGAAGAAGCAGTTGAGGGGGATATGACTGTGTGTGCACATGAACACTGTGCTGGCCTCCCTGGGTACCTTTTACAACCAGCAAAGGGAAATGGATGTTTTTAGGTCTTGGTACATCTAACTTCATTTAGAGGCTAAATTTTAAAAAAAAACATTGACTAAGCAGTAGGAGAGCTCATTTGTCTTCTTAGTCTACATTGGAAGAATAATTTGGGTGTAGGTATCCATAGAGGGGATGGCCAGAACACTCAGGCAGTTCATACTCCCATGAACACTCAAATATTCCCTAAAACAAAGTACAGTTACATAGCAGAGGCCTGAAAAAATTGCAGTGAGATAGGGGAAAACAGAAATAAAAAGAAAAAAGGAGGATTCTGATCCTTTATTAAAAAATAAAAAAGGGTTTTTTTGTAAGAGTCATGCTTTAGAACTGGTGATAAGTCAGGAAGATTAGAGCTTTTTCTTTATCTTTCTTTATTCAAACACATATATGCATTTCCTAAAGACTGTAAATCTTTATGAGATAACAAGCAAAGGAACCAAAACAGAAAGTAACTATTCATGTATATACCTCTCCTTAGAGTCTTTATTAAGGTTACATTTTTAATATGGTGAAGGAAAAAGTAATCCAATCCTTACATATAGGATTAATGAATTTTGTAATTTTCTTATTTCTCAAGACAAGACCAAATACTGTTCAAAAGTTGTTCAAACTCAGTTTCTAGTGAGAAGAGGAAAACATAAAAAAATTTCAGTTTCACTGAACGTAAGTAAAAACATTTAGTTTTTCCTAGTGACTTATTTCAGAAATGTGTCATTATTCAGCAAAAATTAGTTATTATTCAGTATATTTGGTATAAAAATATTTCTCTGGGATAATGTGAAAATATTTCTGAGGCAAAATGTCAGTCCAAGGTATACAGGACCATTTTTAATTAAGACATTTATTGCTATTAGGCATTAGGAATTGGGATGTCATCAGTGTGTTTCTCTTAAGAAAGCCCCATGCTAAACCTTCAAAAATAGAAAATAAAATTTAAAAACCTCTAAACAACTGCAGAAAAAGAAGTCGTAGAAAATACGTGAAGAGCAAGAAAACAAATTACAGATTAGCCACAGGGGATTTTTAAGGAAATTATAACAAAACATTGAGAGTTTGTCACATATTTCCACAGATACTACAGAAAGCTAAGATGATCAGAGCAATCACAGATGAAAACATGGGATAGCATGGCAAAAGTCAGTATTTTCATGTGCTAAGATAAAATGCTGCAACACTTTCTATAAGTATGTAAATTATTTTTAAACGAAGCATGACAGCAGAACTCCTCTGCCCCTGAGTATCTGGACAATATTGCAGGAGAGGAACTAATTAATTCTAAAGTCCTGAACCTCTGTTGCTGGAAACACAAATATATACAACAGTAAATGCACAAAAACAAACAGTCTCTTTAAATTACAAGTTTTGTGCGTTTATGTATTTATTCTTTTATTTTGACAGATCAAGGCCAAAGTTTTTCGTCGTGGTCAGGAATCAGCATGTAGAACATATCCTACTGCTGATGAGATTCATTAGGGTTTTATGTCACATTTAGATCCGTGATAAGAAATCCCCGTAAATGTAACAAGAATGAGGATTGATTCTTTGCTTTAGCTTTTATTCAATTACTCGTCTAAATGACAAGCAAGAACCCTGAGCCCAGGTGGGACCTGCTGCAGTTCAGTTATTAAAGCCAAAGATTAGTAGTCATATCACCTTGAGTTTAATCCTCTTTTTTTTTTTTTTTCTGACTCACAGTAACCTTAGGCAAAATGGATTCTTTTTCCTTTATTCACCTGCAAAACAACAGGTTGTAATCATTTTGAGCTGCCTCTGGGTTGCTTCCTCATAATTTTTTTTTTAAACATAATAAATACATTAAAAATGCTTTCAAATGATAACTGCAAAGAACAATAGTACAAAGTACTATCACCATTATGACCTGCAGAGCTTTGTCTAGCAGTTGAACAAGCCCTTGATGACAAAGAAAGCTTGTGGAAGGCTGTTACATCAAATGACTTGATGTAAACTAGTGTAGTTCAGTGATATCTGCTCTCGGAAACCAGATTATCCCAAGTGAGGATGTGACCCAAATCCTTTTCTTCGCAGAAATTTGAGCCTATGGGGAATCTTTAATATCTTATTGTTTATTTAGGGCAGAGTGTGAAGCAGCATGGCCAGGCTGAGCTGGGATTGCTCCAACACTGCCCAAAGGGTTGGCTCCCCATGAACAGAGAGTTGCACTTTGCCAGGGCACCCCATGGTGTGGACATGGAATTTTCTAGACAGACATGGTAACCAATTTATGCTCTGAAACGCTAAAATATCTGAGTACAGAATGAAAACAGTGACCAATCTGTGGCCTGTGTCTGGCAGCCACGTTCTTTCCCTATGCAAATCAAACCACTCACAGAGAAAAGGCCCTTCTGGTCCAGTTTTTTACAGGAAAGAAAACCCAGCTTTTTATCAACATGGGTCAGAAAAAATGAAATATTCAAATTTCATACAAGGAAAAAAAAATTACACTGGTTTTCACAGAACTTCTTTTAGCCCTTTTCAAAGTATTCCTTTAAATAGATCTTTCCCTTTCTCAACTTTTTTCCTGTATAATACATATTTTGTTTGCTATCTTTTTCCATACACGTCTTTTGCTCTAAACAGAGAGAAAACATTTATTAAACAAAGCAGACTTGGTCTTAATTCATTTAAGGTCTTGCTCTTTTTCTCATTACAAGCTGAGTTAAGCAAAGTTATTAAATCATTTTCTTAATGTTTTTGGACTTACCTTAATTTTTCTTTTTCCCTCCACTAATGGGAAATGCTGTTACTCATTCTCAGTCCATCTGCCTAATAGAAACTAGCTTCTGAAAATTAAAGTGCTAGCATGTAAGTTCTTGAATGACATACCCCTATCTGAAGATTAATTTGTGCAATTCATGACTGATGAGATGCATTATTATCTGCAAACTTATCACCTCTCTTACCCAAGTTCCAGCTCAATCTGATCTTTGTTAAAGCTAAATGAGAACAAATGCAGTTCTTGAGAACAATGGAAAAAGGTGCAAAATGGAGTACATTTTATTGAAATCATTTTTAGAGACACTGTCTGTGGGTGTTAGTATAGTTATGAATCATTTTATAACCAAACTTGAAACAAAATAAATAAAAAAACAGAAAAGACACTTGTTCTTAGAGAACAAACAGTCCATCACAATGTTTCCCATCTTAGCACCTAAAAGGGCAGAAAAATGGAGCTTCAAAGGATTTGAAACTGTGAAATTATGTTTAGGGAACATAGAGTCAAGCAAATGCTCAATGACATTTGGGTGGGGGTGGTTTTCATTCTAAAGAAAATTCCTGCATTCACTCAACCTCCTTTGTGAGTAGTCATGAAAGCCTTCCACACCTTATCTTCAAGAGTTTTTTCTAAGAAGACTAAAGATGATGGTTTATTTTTGGGGCTGGCGTGAGTGACTCGCTGGGTTTGGGGTTGCTCCCACAGCACTGACACAAAGGCTGCTCTGAAGTCACCATTGTGACACAATGGCAGATTTGAGCACATTGAGAAAGAGCAATGGAATCAGGATCACCAGTCCAGCCCCACTTATCATGATCCATGGTCAATCTCACAGTCCAAACAACACCACACTATTTAGTATTTTTTGTCTCCTGTCCCAGCCTTGTTTTTGGCAGTGGAGGCCTTAACTTGCAACTGGGGAGTGTTGCATGAACATAATCACAGCTGCGAGGTCTGAATTTCAGTTCCACATCTTAGAATTGTAGAATCGTATAATTGTTTAGGTTGGACAATTCCTCTAAGATAGAGTCAAACCATTAGCTTACCACTTCCATGTATACCAAGTTCCTAAGGGCCACCTTTATCTGCATTAACATTTATCTTTTTAATGCCTTCAGGGATTGTGACCCCTACAGTTCCCTGGACAGCTGTTCCAGTGCTTGACAACCCTTGTGGGGAAGAAATTTTTCCTAATATACAATCTAAACCACTGGCACAACTTGAGGCCATTTCCTTTTGTTCTATCCATCTTCTATGGACCTACCTTGCAGGGTGGTTACTTCACCTCTTTTGGCATCTATTCCCCCCCACCCTCCTTCACCTGCTGGGTCAATTTAGGCTGCAATCTCTCTGAGCCTCTCTTTTTTTTTTAGTGTGAGGTGCTGATTTCTAAAGAGTGTCTCAGAATTATCACAGTAAAACCAAATCATATGTCCAGGAGACACCAGGGGTTGAAATCTGGTCTCACATGCCCTGATAAATGCTGACAGAGTCATTCATACCAAATGACATGTCACATTAGATTTGAGCTTCTCTTACTAAGCACTGTAGTAGGATGATATTTTCTACTGTCAAAAAACTGTTCTGGTTTTGGATAGAGCAAAACTTCCACTTTCTGTGGCACAGTCTCAGGACATGTGACTTCTATAGCTCTTCACCCCAACTGTCCTGGCCACAGAAAAAGGCTGGAATGATCAAAACTTTAAAGTAAACAGCAGAAGGAATCTGAGGACTGCTCAGTGTTGAGGACGTATAGATGGCTTGCTGAAAAAATTAAACCCAACAAAACCTAGGAGCCTTTACACAGGTTTCAGGGAGCTTTGGAGGAAGACCTCAAACAGCTCTGATACATAGTTCTGGTTTAATTCTTACCTCAGTGTGAAGAAAACCTCTGTAACACAAACAGCACTGCCAAGGGCAACGGTTTGTTTTCAAGATCACAGAGGAGTGAAAGGGCTGAGAGGGGAAAAGAAGCCTAAAACTTCTCAAAGACTCTTGCAATGACTTTTCCTTCCTGTTCTGTGCATTGATCTCTTTTGCTCAGATTAAAACCTCCAGGTCTGAAAGACACCCACAACTGACACCTATTCCACTAGACTGAAAACCATTTAAAAATTATGCTGTACTGTGGGTTTTTTACAGTCACACAGTGATCAGAGTGGAATAGATTTAAGACAAGGTTATTTACATTAAAAAAAATTTGATCGCTTGTCTAACAGCAAAACACTGTTATGTCATTAAATGATAAGCACTGTATATGGCACAAGGATATCTTTTCTTTTCATAACACAGAACACATTTCTCATCCTCCTGACATTGCAGTAATTTAACTTTGCAAAGTTATATTCAGATGCTGCTAGTTTTAAATGCTCCTGTACATGCTTATACAATTCATATTATGATATCCATTCTCAAAATACCTGTCAAGCCCTCCTGCTTTAAAGAAGACACAGTGTATTGCCCTGAAACACTGTATACTGCAGAATCAGAGTAAGAAGACTGTTAAGGAATGTTAGAACAATGATGTGGATTGTTATTTCCTTGCATGGTAGAATCGTCATTTATCAAAATCTCATTTGGCAAATTGCATTTCCAAAGAGATCCTGCCCAGCACAGGACTGAGGCCTTAGTTTGTTTGAGGAAAGGGGTAGTTTGAAGTCTTTTCCTTCTTCCTTTTTTTTTTTTCCCCATCATATTTCATGTCTAGGGACATGGGTGATGATCCTGGATATCAGAAAAATGAACATTGCATTCAGTCCTGGTTTAACTTGGTTGAGAGGAAGTACAAGCCTGAATCCTAAAAAGCAGCATTGTGTTCATAATCTATTCAGTAACTCTCAGGCTATGATTCAGCTCCTTTGGGTTTCCCAGTCACTGAGTCACCTTGATCAGGATCCTGATTGCTGATGGGTGCCCCTGTAGTCAGTGAGGAAAGAAAAGCTCTCGTGGAGACTCATGGTAGGAAGCCTGAATCACCCTGGGGTGTGACATCAGCCAAATGGAATAACCAGTGCCCAAGAGGCACACTGCTGCAGACCACCCCCTGGTCATAAAATTCAGGAAGGGAAATGAATTTTGCTACTATTTCCCTTTCTTAATGAGGAAATATGTTTGTTTTGGAAGGGCAAAGCAGAGAAATAGTTGTAGTGTGTAGAGCAAAGACTGGGGAAGTGAAGCAGATGCACTTCAGAGAGCTCTTTCATGGCAGGAAAGGGAAATGGTTTAAAGATCATACAGCAGCACAGTAGGTTTGCTCACCTTTCACTTCAAAGGTTCACTCATCTTCTGTTCCATTCTGGGCAGTGGGATGAGTTTATGGGTTATGCTATTTGCTTGGCCATATTTAAAGTAGCTTTCCCATACCAGACTAGGCTGGCTAACACCAACCATGGTCTGCAACCCTCTTGCTGTAGTATTCTTGGCCAAGTTTTTTTGAGATGGCACAAAGTACAGGAAACACCTAAACAGCCTGAGCCGAAGACAAAAATTAAAATAAGTACACCAATATCAATCCTTTTGTTTTCACGGGAAAATGCTGTGGCAGGAGTGATCTAGTCATTGAAGATTTGAATAGGACCTTCAAATACCACCTCTATTAATTACAGTGAGTGTCTGGGGATCCTCAGTGGTGGTCTTCAAGGATCCAGCTTGGGCAGAGTGCTGCTTAACACCTTTGTTGGCAGCACGGACAGTTGGATTGAGTGCACTCTCAGCAGCTTTGCTGATGACACCAAACTGGGAGGTTGAGACACTGGAGGGAAGGGATGTCATCCAGAGGGACCTGGACAGGCTTGAGAGGTGGGACCATGCAAAGCTGATGAAGGCCAACAAGGCCAAGTGCAATGTTCTGAACCTGGGGTGGGGCAATCCCAAACTCCAGCACAGGCTGGGCAGAGAATGTACTGAGAGCAGCCCAGAGGAGAAGGCCAGGTGTGTTGAAGAGAACCCGCCAGTGTTGGGACATGCACCCGAGCTGGGTTAATGACATTTATGCCAAGACCTCATTTTAAAGATTCTTTCATTTTGAAAGGTTCTAAGATACTTCTCTATTGCTGATTAGATGATAAGTTAAAGAATGTGATAGATTCTACTTACCCTTACCAGACACATCAACTTCATTGGTCAATTTAAAAATCCAGGAATTGTCCCAAACAGTCAGGTGGAGGGAAAAAGAAGGACAACTCTGTGTTCATTGCATGTACAGATGCTGATGAATAGAAAAGACTTGGCAAATTCCAGTTGTACATGGTTAACTGAAATCTAGGGTACAATCAAATTTGCCATCCTCTTCTTTTCCTGCCTAATGACCGTAATACATTTGGGGGGAAAAGCTAGATAAACAGATAAAATAGGCATTTCCCATTTCTCTAAACCCTATGTTCTTGGAATTCATGTACACAGTCACATAGCCATGTCATTTCAATGTTAGTTTTCCTGTCAAAATCACTACCTTAATCACTGTGGACCACAAGTGCAGCAGCATGGGGTCGCCTTTTGTTAAATACTGATAATCTATTGAGTTGCCTTTTCACTTCTAGGGTGCATCCTCTGTTAGGTAAACAAAGCAACATCAAAATGGTTAAGAGGAAAATATTTGCAAAGATCTTGACAAGCAGGCTGGGGGTTACACATTGGTTAGAAATGCTCACAGCAGAATCAAGCTGAGCACAAGTCCCCAGCCATGGCTGAGGAGCTCTGGGCTCTGCCAGTGAGCAGTGCCAGGGTACTGGAGTGTGCACAGTAAATTGTCAAAAACATCCTGGGAAACGCAAAAGAAATAGGCTGAATTCTGCCCCATGAACCACCAGGCCAAATTAATCAGAGGCTGCTTGACAAGTCATGAAAGACAGATTCTGTGACAAGGAGGGAGGAAAAAAATGTAATCAGAATCTGTCATTGTGCCAAATCAATCAGAATTTGTAGACTGGATCCTGAAACTCACTTGTTAAAGTATGTGTTAAAAAAATAAACAAAAACAAAAACTAAAGCACTAAACTGGGATAAAACTTTGGACTCTGCCAGTATGCTAATTCACTGGTCAAAACTGATAAAAAATGGGTAAAGTAATCTGAATATAAGTTGTTTTATTAAAATATGGGATTTAAGACTGAAATCTGATGCTCTGAAAGTCATAAACATGGGCATGTTTTAAGGTAAACACGAGGAATTTTTCCTTGTTTATCAAACACCAAAAGAATTCTCTGTAATGAGCTGCTGCTATCGGACCTACCGCTTCAGGAAGTGGTGCTGATGATAATTTTGATCAGCATATCTGCATCCAGTGCAAAATAGATATATCCCTCTCCTGGTTCTGCACAAAAATCATAGAATGCCATAGTTTCATACTGATTTGCTAGAAGTAAAAAAAAAAAAAAAAAAAATTAAAAACTCTTTGCAATTCTGTTTCCAGAAAAAAAAGAAGTTGGAATATCTATCACTGAGAAGATAGAAATTGTAGCACTTCACATTAAACTTTCAGAATTAACTTTTACCACTCATTTTGTCAGTTCATACAACAAAAAATAATATGAACAGCAAGACCTTTTACAAATTCCTGTCATGCTTCCTATTCAAACTGCTGCCATCTTAAACTATCTCAGATTATGGAAAATACTGAAATGTTTAGGATGCAGTTGTTATATTTCTCCTAAATTGGATGCAAGTGCTGAGTTCAGGCATATATGATTTTAGACTCAGCCGTCTGGTTTCCTTTAAACTTGATTTCTTTTGTAGATCTCACTGAGACTTGAGGAAAATTGTTTCAGTGCTTCCAGTCTTTCAGCTGCTTAAATCTGGAAATATATAGATTAAAGTGAGATTAAGTTAATAAAAGAACTACTGGGAAATAGAAATAAAATAAAATAAAATAAAATAAAATAAAATAAAATAAAATAAAATAAAAATTCAGAATGGATTCTGGAAGAAGGTATTATGTTGTCTTGAGGAGACATTTTTCCCTATGAATATGAAAATTATGTCCCTACAAAACAAACAGGAAAGAGTGCAAGTCTTTTTATAAGAAAACNACATTTCACTTGATAATTAGGTTACTACATGAAAAGCAAAGAATGGTCCTCAATTCTAAAACACCTGAGCACATCCTCAACTTTCTGCATAAAAATACAGCCACATGAAGCCTTCAAAACAAATAAGACTTCTCCCTAATATAAATGCATGTTGGCATGTTCACAGGTCTGTGTTTCAAGGTTTGATTGTTAATCATTTTTTTATTTGTCCTAATTACATTTTTAATTGAAACATACAAGAAAAAATGTGTTAGGTTCACTCTTGACTAATTCACATTCAATCATTTTAACACAAAAAAAAATAATATAAAACCCCAAACATTTACCTTTCAGTTGAATCCAAGCATGGATAGTTCCAGCCCCTCAAATTTATTTTGAAAAAGTTATGAGTGTCTGAGAAGAAAGGGGAAGGAATAGGCTGGAACTGACTTATGAATGCCATATTGTGTAGCTAAATCCTGTTTCCCTCTGTTATTACAGAATGTTGTTCCTTCCCTGCAGATTAACAAATAAAGAAAAATATATACTAGAAAGATTCCAGTCTTTCCAAACTGTATATTATAGACACTGCTTATGACTGCTTTGATCTTTTCAATTTCAAAATTGTAAGTCTATTAAAGGTTTAGGATACTAAGAATCAGGAGCTAATCTTACATTAAAGTGATTTGACTCACAATAGTGTGAAATGTTGATACAACCATATATGCTATTTATTTAGATGCCACACAAAGGCCTCTTAAATGATGGTCTCACTTTTCAGTAGCTTGAGGGAGCACACCTGAGTCTGGCTCCTTCCTTCTGTAAAGAAGTCACCAGGCTTCAGACCTGAGACAAACTCAGGAAAAAACTTCATGAGATGTGTATGTCCATCACTCTCACTGCAGTTAGCTTGGCCTGTTACAGAAACTCCATAGAAACAGAGAATAAAACCAGCAAATTAAATCCAACTGAAGCTAATATACCCTGGGAGCTATCAGTGTTGTGTTCTTGGTAAATGAATCTGGTTTCTGTGTGCACAAGAAGTATCACATGAGTAATAACAGCTTTTCAGTGCTCTTTTAAAAGTTCCATCTAAAGGACAGACCAACTCTTCTGTCATCCATAAGATGAAAATTCATGTGCCTGAAATGACTGCAGAAATAACATGACTGCAGAAATCACATAACTTGATTAGTGATAACTTATTTGATTGTAACAGATCATATAATTTGCTGTGGGAGTCAAAAGCCCTGATGTCAATCATTCATGTTAATTGGTGAGTGAAAGAATTTTCTGCAGAGTGTGTTGTTTGGTTTTCACTGATGAATGGTGAACCTAAGTGTTTTATGACTTCTAGGTCCAGGATTTAGAACAAACAAAGGTTTCAGACTTCCTAAAGTCTACCTTCTCTAGCAACTGCAAACATCTGTAGAGGTGAAGATGCCACAGCCATCAGAGTGGAAAACTGGGCTTGTCTTCCCTGTGCAGATGTAACAGTGAGAGAAATCCCAGTAACACACCTCTCACTGTGAATTCCCTTCAGCTTGGTTCCCTTGAGCACCACACAGGAAAATGGTGAAGTACCTGAAAATCTCATGGTGAAGTTGTAAATATTTTGCCTTTCTTTATTATATTCTAATGTATAAATTTGATGAAGAAGCCATTTTCTAATACTTCTTTATTTTAACAGATTATATTAAATACATGGGAAAACAGGGTCCTTTTGCTTGATTGGTTTGGGGATTTTTTTCAGATTTAGAAGAATCAGATAAGAGTTGGTCTTTAATAAATCTCTTTATGATCACTTGGCATGTGACAAATACTATGACATCATTGAGTCTTGAAGAAGCAAGCATTCATCATTATCAATTTTGTGTGATTATAAGAGTAACAATCTTTAAGCATGATATGGGGTCTGAATATCTCTGAAGTTCAGTGACAGCAATTTTTTAAGAAATAACACAATCATTTCTATGTAACTTGATAAATACCTTTGTTTTACAGATTTGTGGTTTCAAATCATTCAGGAAAAACACCTCCTTCACATTTTTCCTGACTAGATAAAAACCTTATCCATTACCTGGCTTTGTTGCTAGTCTTTCAATGTCATAAACAAATAAATAATAATTTAATGTAACTCTGAAGGGATAGATATGGCATGTAAGGAATTGGTTTTCAGCTCTTAAAATGATAATGGCTAAAAGTGTTGTTTTGAACCCAAACCTGAAATCTGCAGTCTAAAAAAGTATTCATCATGGTAATGATGTTGTGCTAGAACAACTTATTCCTTTATTTCACGTCAAGTGCAGCATGAATATTCCTGCTGTTCAAATGAAAAATACAAAATTCACTTTGTCAATTTGTATTATTAACTTTCTTCCAAAAATCAGTATCTGATCATCACATGCAGAGAAAAAACTGAAATCACCCAGAGACAAAGCTGCATAACATACATTAGTTTCAAGCTGGGAACATATCTGTACAGATTTTTCAAAACAACTGACCTTTTCAAAACTACTTAGAAAAGAAATATTGTATTTAAATGGTCTGGAGGATTGTTGCTGGAATGTGAGATTCGTGTAGAAAGTTCTAAAGGAATTACTTGATAGGAATGAGCAAACAGTAGTAGAGGGATCATTTTATTTTGGGGTTGTTAAAAAGTAGCAGAAGTTTATGTAAAAGTGAAATCTCCTTCCTCCAACTCCTACATCTATAAACTGCAGGTCCTTTCAAGGTCTCAGTGGGATAAAGGCATGGAACTCTATTGCAGTTCTTTCCATGACCTAATATCTTTTTATAGAAAATTATTGGGAAATGAAAGATGGTTCTGAGATATATTTTATTGTTATGAGTTTCTAATCTACAAAATTTTGGAAAGATTATTTTTCCACTTTCTGCCTGGCTTTTAAAGATGGTGATATTTTCATATCTTTTTTCAACATTCCAAATTTTTTTAATGAAAATCTTCAGCCAAACCTCTTCAGATGCATTCCTTGTTACTAAAAACATAATTATGTTTAAAGCAGAACAAATTAAAAAGTAGAATTGCAATATGAAGATAAGTAAGCAAAGAATTCTCGGCTAAAACCTGATTCAAATTTTTCAGAATGTTAAAAAATGAGGATGTGCCAATGTAATAAAACTTTGTGACTAATCTGCTCTTGCACCCAGGGCTGTTGCAGAGGTGAGGGGGTTCCCTTCACAGGGTGGGAGATGAACATCCAGTGTTCATCTTTGTCTATTGGATGACTTAGATAAATTGTAGGTGACTACCAAAATGGAGAATTCACAACACCATAGAAGCATGAAACCATAGAATCATAGAATATCCTGAATTTGAAGAGATATACAGAGATCATCAGACTCCAGCTCCTGGCCCTGCACAGGACTACTTGATCTCCAAGGTCCATTCCAAACCCTTAACATTTCTATAATTCTATGGTTACTCCTGAATTCTTGCAGTAGAATGCCCTAAGATGAAAATATGTTGCACACAGACAAGCTAAGATTGGAATTCAGGACATACTTTTAATAGGAATTTTTGCAAATACAATACAGATTCAAAGCATTCCCTATTTCATACATTATGTCTGATGAGCCATTTGAGTTTAGCTTTTGGAGAGAAGTATAGCTGGCATTGGAGGTGGGTTGCTGAGCCAAGCCCAGCCTGTGTCTGCAGTTCCTTGCAAAAGCATTGATCCTTATGATGCTGTAGGGTCAGGCATCACTCCCAATAACCTATAATGACACCAGCAGGTGTGATTCCTCTTCCAAATTTCAGCTCCAGTCCTGACCTACCTATACATTCAAGTATAAAACTTTTTGAAATGTCTGCTAGAAACCACAGGTTATGACCTAAAGATTCCACTTCTAATAAAAATGAAAACACCAACCCAGCAACTGTTGATGTTGACAAGTTTCAGATGCCCAACTTGCAGCTCTGCAAGGGAGTTGATCTGATTTAGGCTAATGGCAGCAGCTTTCCTTATCAAACAAACAGAACTTTTCTCAGAACCTTGGTGATTTGCACAGCCACATGCCCTTGATCCTAGGATTTTTATTTTTTTTTCCCCAAATGTTTAGCTACAGTTAAGATTCATAAAAAAAAGAGAAAACTCCAAAGAATCCATTCTAGTTTACATATGAAATTCAGTACGTTCTGAATAATGGAAGTGTCATAAAACTCACAGTAAAGGCTGAAGACTTTGGATGAATGAAAATCTCAGGAAAAAAAAACCCATGGAAATATGCTTTTGAGGTAAAATGTTTCTGATAAGATTTAAATCCCAGGCTGAGTTGTTTCTCTTCCTCAGTGAGGTACTGTTGTGTTACTGCTCTCTCCCTGTAGGCAGAATCCTGTGAGAAGATCCCAGTCTGATCCAAGGTGAACCTGTGCCACATCTCATCTAATGAATTCTCTGATGAAATTTTCAGCTTCTAAACTTTCAGCTACAAAGTAGAACCAAATAAAAAAATCCAGCTTTGCTGGGCAACAAACAGTTGAGACCAACCAAACAGTTTGAGAACAAGCCTTGTCCCCTTCTTATCATGTCAAACCCTTTTCCCCCTGCTACCCAGCTGCAGGCTCCTTATTACACCACATGACACCTTCTATGTGGCCACTGCTGTCCAGGGAAATGATAAAAAATGAATAAAATATTTTATGTATTGTAAATAGTTTCGTATTCTCTGACAGTGATGAAACATTCTGTGCCTGGGTGTACCTAGTGTGTTTTGAACAGACCAATGGCTGTATGAAAGAGCTTATATGGGACCTCAAAAAGAACATCTCTCCCCAGACACCAGCACCTTCTTGCTGACTTGCAGTGTGAGGGGTCTGAGTTTAAATTCTGATTGAATTCAGATTTTTATCGTTGATCCAGGATAAGGATTGGGACTGTAAATTTTCAGAGAACCTGTGAAGGCAGAGGTGAATTTTTTTATGTGCTCATGAAAAAAGAGTTCCATTTTTCTGAGCAGCCCCAACCCTGTCAGCCTGTCTTCACAGGAGAGGTGCTCCAACCTTGTGATCAACTTAGTGGCTCTCCTCCATACTTGTGCCAATATTCTGGTGTTGGGGGCCCAGGGCTGGACACAGCCCTTCAGGTGGGCTTCACAAGAAAGGACTGGAGGAGGGGAACCACCTCCCTTGACTTGCTGCTCATGATTCTTTTAGTGCAACTATCCAATTAGGTTACTCAATTGATTATGAATTGGAGCATGATCAAGCACTTATTCTTTTCTGGATTACAGTGCAGTGGGGTGTAGAAATAGTATAGTAGTGTGTAGATTGCAGAATACAATGAGAAAATCATAAGAATATCATAAGAAAATAAGTTAAAAACAGAGTTACTAGATATTTTTCACTTTCCACACAGCCCTAAAGTACACAGCAAACAGAGGTCTGCATTCCCACTGCTTTGGTGAATGAGGACATTTCTGAAGGTCTGAGTCACTTTCATGCTGTGTAATGTCTGGGGGTGGCTCACAGGACACCACTTTGCACTTATTGCTTGGTTCAGATCAGCGCTGCTGAACCTGTCCCAGAGGGTTTCAGAATCATTCATGATCCCAAATCTTCAAAGCTGAACAGTGAATGAAAGTTGAATTCATTGAAGAACACTCTTGAAAGGGAAAGTTTGATGACAATTTAACATTTTTTATTTTTCCAAGGAAAGGATGAAGCTTTCTTCTTTCTACCCTGCCTGAGACTAACAGAATAAATTTAGTAAAAGAATAAATTAATTCTCTGTGCATGTTTATGCTATACTGAATTCCCTCTTTCGACATTCTTCTTTTCTCTTGAGTACTGGTTTGCTCTGAAACATGCAATATGCTTACCATGTTTTAACATAAATCCTTCTTATTTAAAGCAACTTTTGCCATCTATAACAGATCTTATTAATGACAACATAATCCCAGCTCTGGTAATGAGTCACTTGGGTCACGAGACAGGCAGCTCCAGAGTGTGATTCCTCCCAGTTTGAGAAAAATGGTCCAAAATAGATAGGTTGACATGTCTTTGGAAATGCCTGTGCTTGTGCGACAATATTCAAATCTCTTTTCCTCAGTTAAGCCATTTTAACTCTGGAATTATTATGCTGCTTTGCTTCACAAGACTGTCACTCAGATCGTTCACAAACTGCTTTGAAGGTGGAAAGTGTTGTTATGACTCAGAACATGTAATCGTGGCCTCCCTGTAACGACAATGGATACCAGTTTTGGTTGAAGTGCTAAATAGGAAATAAAGACATGAAGCAAAGTTCTCAATGTGTTTGTTAGGCTGTAAACATCAAGTATCCTCCATCAGATGAGTAATATTTTTTTCTTCACACTTGCATAAAATTGTGAAGATACATATCTGAATAATGCACCATTTTAGCTGTGAACTTGTGAGATGTATTTGCAAGAACTACTTTCTATCTGCTTACAGCTCAAGGTTAAAATTGAAACTTACTTCTTTATCGAAAATGGATTTATAATCTTAGGCTTTACCCTGCAAGACAACAGTTTCCTACTGAGAAGTGAAACTGTCCACTGAACTACTTCCATTTTCAATTGTTACAGACCATTTTTAGCTCAAATTTAGAATTACTTCATAGAAATAAAAATTCTTGGAGAAATAGTTGCTTTTCAAGCAGTTGTAATGAAGTCAGGTGTTTTAAGGAAACTGCATCCAGCGCCAGTATCAAAGTACCAGGAATTAATAAAGATCATTTTATACAGAACGAGAGGGAAAAATGGACTTTAAATGGGAGAAATAAAGAAATAATAAATATAGAAAGAATGAATAAGAAAGAAAGAAATATAGTGTTATCTTATTTACAAAATAACAAAGTAAACCAACACCAAAGGTCACTTTTCAATTATCTTGTTGTTGAAAGAGGGAGAGTTATGGAAAAAAAAAATGAACCAGAGAAGTCTCAAATCACAGAATCATAGACTGATAGAATCACAGAATGGTCTGGGTTGGAAGAGACATTAAAGATCATCCAGTTCCATCCCTCCTGCCATCAGCAGTGACAACTGCCACTATCCCAGGTTGCTCCAAGTCGTGTTCAACCTGGCCTCGGACACTTGCAGGAATAAGACATCCAGAGCTTCTTTGGGCAACCTGCTCCTGTTCCTTCCAATTCTCATTGCAAAGGATTTCTTCCATTTGTCTGATCTAAATCTGCCCTCTTTCAGTTTAAAACCGTTGCCCCTTCTCCTGTCACTACAAACCTCTGTAAAAGTCTCTCTCAGAACCCCCTTTTGAATACTGGAAGGCTGCAGTAAGGTCTCCTCAGAGCCTTCTCTTCTCCATGCTGAGCAATTGATAAAAATCACAACTAAATTTGATTTTGAGCAGAAATAATGAAAACCTGAAGAGCAAAGGAAATTTAATTTTATATTTTTGAGAGTTTCTTCAGCCTTTAGGAAAACTCAAATTTGCCACACACACAGACACCCCCTCCCCCTCACTTTTGTTTAAAGGAAGGTTAAGGTAGCAATATTTGTCTGTCTTCATTTCTGTATAAACGATTCATAATAATGTGTATACATAGCAAATTCAGATTATGTGGGAATGAAAATGCATGTTCTTACTAAAGGAGTGAGATAATCAATGGTGTTTGGCATCAGTGCTTGTAGACAGGAGTACAGATAGAAAGAGGTGGGCGGCCTTGTGGTAACAGGAGGAGGGAAAATTAAGTTCTAAGAAATAAGAAGGGGTGAGTAGCTATATGGAAAAAGGGTTATTTTTAGATTTAAGGAGCACACAGTGTTAATATGAATGTTTAAGCCTTGAGCATTGCTTTGCTGCAAAAGGTCAAGTTCTCAAATCCCATTTTTCAGACTGACTTCTTATGTACATAAAAGGTTGCAATAATACAAGAAAGACAATATTAATTCAGGTGTAATAATTTAATTTGTTATGTAGGGTTAAATTGAATTTTGTTGTTTTAACTCCATTAATTCCATATTAATGCAAACCATTGCTTTAAGGTATGTGACACATGAACAACAAGCAGAACAAAAAATCTTTTCTTCACCACCCATTCTTGACAGGTGACTCTAAAATTGATGTATCATTCCACACACCTACCACTGATTTGCCTGTTTTCAGACTGCACTGTGCCAGCCATTAAAGGGGTGTGGGAATGTGGGAGGGGAGCAAGAAGAAAACTCTCAGTAGGCCCCAGTTATAAGCTTTCTCCTCTTTCAGGACAGATGACTGATTTCCTAAAGTACTTCTGTGGCACAGGGAGAGTTGTTCACTCAATTTAATCAGTGAGCACTACACCACCAGAGTGAAGGACAGTCACTACAGCCAATTTACAGTATTTTCATGGGACACAATGTGACAATCACTCGAGGCAGAGATAGAATTGTAGAATTATGGAATCATTAAAGTTGGAAAAGACCTTCAAGATTATCAGGTCCAGCTGTCAGCTCCAAGCAGCACCACCAAGTTGAGCTCTGAACCTCATCAAGTGCCATAACCACGTTTGTTGAACATTTCCAGGGATGATGACTCTACTACCAGGACAGTCCATTTCAATGTTTCACAACCCTTTCCATGAAGCAATTTTTCCTAATATCCAATCTAAACCTCACCTGATGCAACTCGAGGCCTTTTACCCTCGTCCTGTCTTTTATCACATGCACCTCACTACGACCTCCTTTCAGGGAGTTGTAGAACATAATAATGTTTCCCTTTAGCCTCCTTTTCTCCAGGCTAAATGACTGCAGCACCCTCAGCTGCTCCTCATAAGATATTGGGGAACAAAGGCCCCTCGGTGCTGGAAAAAAATTCCAAAAATATCTCTACAAAGAGATACACTTTGGGCCAATAATCCTATTTCAGAAATATCCCTGCTGTAAGGATATCTGTAATCATTACCTCACTCACAAGCAGGGGTTTGTATTGCTCAGAGGATAACGACAACACAAAGATGTGTCCAGTTAACTATTTTTTCTTATGCCAAGCTTTGCACATAATATTGCACAGACTGTATGGACCTAATTGCAGTACAGCCTAATTGGTTGCACTGGCTAATCTGTGAGATGGAGGTACCCAGTGCAGATAAGTAAAACTCTCTACCTGCAGCTCATGGAGCCGTGGGTGATATCAGTATGAATTAGATGGCGGTGTTACTCTCACTGCACTGAATTCTCACCACAACGCTGCAATGTTTCTGTTTCACGTGTGGGGACACATGAACAACTTTTTCCTATGAAATGGTGTTCAGAGAGATGTGGGTGATCAAGCTGACCGAGGAGAGTTGAGCTCTTACATTCTAACTTTGGTCATGTTTGGTGTTGAGTTTAAGCGAGAGAGTCACAGAGATATTTAATTTCACCTGAAAATGCTTAAATTAATCATGTTCATGAGACGCCTATTCCTGACCTTTGAATTGATAGAGAACTTGTCATTCACTTACTTACACTAGATGTCAAATGAGGATTAAATCTTTCCAAAACAGAATAAAAATAAGCCAATAAAGTGATTTGGATAGGTAAAAAAAATGCAGTTAGGAGTTTTAAGGTGTCACATCAGCTGCTCCTCACAAAGGAAGACCATGCCATTCACAAGCACACCTCAGTCTTTATCTGGAGTATTATGCACAAGGCTGATTATGAATTATACAAGAAAATTAGTTTTAAATAGAAGAGCAAAGCTGTAAGGAGGCATAAGTCTGGGAATGAGTACAGTGGTCTACAAATACATGTGGGAGGTGAATGCAAAAGAGAGAGAATATAAATCACAAGGTTATCACGAATAAGGATGATATAAAATGTCCATTTGCACACTTAGCCTGGAAATAAGGATATGATCATATGTTTTAGCAAGTGGCTGACCTATATAAAGCAGGATTCATCGTCCAATTCCATGATACAGCCTGTGCAATCTCCTTAGCTATTCATGTCTCATTATACATGACACATCCTTCTTGATTCACATTAGACACAGAATGCTGGTTTTTGCTGACTGCATCTTTCTCTTAAAAGACATTAAAAGAGGGTGAGGGGAGTGAGAAGAAAACCCTTAACTGTGAAAGTAGGAAAAGAGAAAAAGAAGCTTAGTGCAATGTGTGCATGTGTGTACTCATTTGCAGATGTCCTTAACCCTAAACACAGTTTAAAAAATATAGCCAGAAATGTATTAAGATCTCTGTCTGGAACTGAAATTCTTTTTTTTCTTTTTTTTTTTTTTTTTTATCTGTCTCACGGTTCTTAGTGGATTTGAGATGTCTTAGCTTATAAATTATCTCAGAAAATTCAGTGAACACTGAGACAAAACCTAGAGTTTGCCACGTGGCCAGGTAACAACCTTGTCCAAGAGCTGTGATCTCAGACATGTGCACAGAAGTAATTTGCCTCTTGCTGAAACACAGAACAGGTAGATGCTGGGCAAGGTCTCAGAAAGGGTTCATTTGTTAGGCTCAATGGCTCCAGCTTGGGACAAGGTATTGAATTTCTAGACCATGAAGATGGAGCACTTAGTCTTTGACCTAGTGACTAATCCAGTTACTCCTTGGGAGAACATCCCACCCAGAGGCATATCTTGAAAGGCAGAGTCCATGCTAATCAGTGCAACAGCATGACCTACATCCTACCACAAAAATCCATGTATGAGAAGTATCCCTGTGAGGCCTGGGGCACTCCAGAGGTTAAAATAAGAAACATATTTACTTAATAGTTAGCTAAAGCCTTACCAAAAGCTCTTATAATTATAAAAGCTCCTAACCTCTTTTCCATCCCCCTTTCTTCCTCCTTCTTCTGAAACTACAAAGAGAACACACACCAAACTACTGGTTGAGGTCACAGAAAGGCATCCAGTCAGACCTTTTTGGGTTATGTCATGAGACGCAAAGGTCAGAAAGTATGAGGAAAAATTAATCAAAAGACCTAGGGAGAAGCCAATCAAATTTCATCAGCAGAGGGACAGCAGAGCAGAGGCTTTTGCAGATGTGATTAAGGAAAAGTAATGATAACTTTCCAGAGCAGGATAGGAGTCCAAAGCCTCTTCAGTTCACTCTGGTGTCAGTGCCAAGATGTATGTCTGGGTCAGGGGAGCAAGGGTCAGACAAACAGGTATTGCTTATAGGCAAATGCCACACAAACTGCTTCTGTATATAGACAGACCCAGCTCTGTTTTTCCCAAAGACTGCCTTTGAATTGCAGTATTTTATCAAGAAGAAGACAAGTTTTAGCTGCTGAACCTACAGAGAAAGCACATGAAGCACCTTTTTCTCAATACAGGCATAGTGTATTTTAAAAGAAAAATATGTAAAAAAAATAACCAAAAGCAAAAATATCTGCAAAAGACTAAGTTTTTGCTGTTGACAATACATAGAAGACAAGGTAGCAGTAATAGTTGGAGAAGGTGCATCCTGGGACTTGCTCCAGATACCAGTTCTTCCTATGCTGTTCCAAATATTTTTCCCCAAAAAATCCAGCATCCCCCCTGAGTGCACCCATGGAGATATTTTCAAGGGCTCCAGTTATGTGTGAGCTAATGTTAGGCTTCCCTGCCTCCAAACTGGAGCACACTAAGAATTTTATTCTTTTACCATTCCTGAAAGACAGAAAGGGCACTTTTTACATATCCACATATATAAATAAATCATAAAAATTTATGCAAATATTTACTGCATCAAAGCATGATTTTGGTGCCTAAAAGGGAACTGAACTCTGTGTGTCAGCATTTTATTTTTTGTTTTCATATATAATGGACACCTTTCTTCCTTTGTCCATCTGTGGATAAGTTAATGGAGCTGATGCTGAACAGGGAAGAGTTAGAAACATTCATGACACTGACCCTGAGAAATTAGAATCACAAGCAGAGTGTATCAGCACGGGATTAGGACTGGGTAAATGGCAACTCCCTTTAAATCTGGTGTTCATTATCAAGACAATATTTCAAGAAGGGAAGCAATAAGCAGAGGTCCAAAATATCTAGTAAAAAAAAAGGTAGAAAAGAAAAGAAAACAGGCTTTGGATATTTTTAATGCCATGTGGAATAAAGCAAGCAAANTTCTTTTACCATTCCTGAAAGACAGAAAGGGCAATGTTGTTGTGATAAAATTGAAAATGTAGCGAAATACACCAAAATTTGTCACCAAAATGTGAAACCAAACCCACAGCCAAGATAGTAGTCTTCCTTATTCTTTTCATTGATTTTGTTCCATTAGGATCTCAAAATATAACCTAATCCTGAAATACAGAACCCATGTAGTAACAAACAACATCTGTGTACTTTTTACATATCCACATATATAAATAAATCATAAAAATTTATGCAAATATTTAATGCATCAAAACATGATTTTGGTGTCTAAAAGAGAACTGAACTCTGTGTGTCAGCACTTTATTTTTTGTTTTCATATAATGGACATCTTTCTTCCTTTGTCCATCTGTGGAAAAGTTAATGGAGCTGATGCTGAACAGGGAGGAGTTAGAAACATTCATGACACTGACCCTGAGAAATTAGAATCACAAGCAGAGTGTATCAGCACGGGATTAGGACTGGGTAAATGGCAACTCCCTTTAAATCTGGTGTTCATTATCAAGACAATATTTCAAGAAGGGAAGCAATAAGCAGAGGTCCAAAATATCTAGTAAAAAAAAAGGTAGAAAAGAAAAGAAAACAGGCTTTGGATATTTTTAATGCCATGTGGAATAAAGCAAGCAAACAAACAATAAAAATAAAGAAGAAAATATCAGAAGAAACCTAAACCTTAAATTACTGTACTTTGTCATCCTTGTCTTCAGCTGTTTGTATGCCTCATTTTTTCCCTTATTCATGGAACATCTCATGCCTTTATCACTTTTGATATAAAACTGTCTTCTCCAGGGGACATGAAAATTGTGAACATTCCAAAAATAAAACCAAGTTTTTAAGGGACTCTGCTGATTTTATCTTACAATTTGAACAAATCTTTTTTTTTTTTATTTTCCTTTTAATAGCATAAGACAGTAGATATGTAGAAAAAAGTCATGGGAAAGAAAGCAAGAGAAGTTGTGGATGCCCCATCCCTGGAAATGTTCAAGTCCAAGTTGGAAGGGGCTTTGAGCAACCTGGTCCTGTGAAAGGTGTCCCCGCCCAGGGCAGGGGATTGGAACTGGATGGTCTTTAAGATCCCTTCCTACCCAAACTAGGGTTCCATGAAAACATAAAAAGAGGAGAATTACAGGGAGGCAGATGGACATTGCCTGGCAAAGCCCTCTTATACTGCAGTAGAAGTGTTTATGTGACAAGCAGACTTTGAAGGGTTTATCTGGACCATGATCTGAAGTCAGGGGGTGTCGAAAACCCCATTGGAACCAGCAGGAAGTTGTCCATTGATTTCAACTATGGATGAACCCTAAATCGAACCTGCTTCAAAACATGAATAGAGAGAAAAAGGTACCCATAAATATTTCCAGACTTG
>VXBC01010540.1:520969-538081 GCA_013399945.1 Ploceus nigricollis
AAATCTGGTGTTCATTATCAAGACAATATTTCAAGAAGGGAAGCAATAAGCAGAGGTCCAAAATATCTAGTAAAAAAAAAGGTAGAAAAGAAAAGAAAACAGGCTTTGGATATTTTTAATGCCATGTGGAATAAAGCAAGCAAACAAACAATAAAAATAAAGAAGAAAATATCAGAAGAAACCTAAACCTTAAATTACTGTACTTTGTCATCCTTGTCTTCAGCTGTTTGTATGCCTCATTTTTTCCCTTATTCATGGAACATCTCATGCCTTTATCACTTTTGATATAAAACTGTCTTCTCCAGGGGACATGAAAATTGTGAACATTCCAAAAATAAAACCAAGTTTTTAAGGGACTCTGCTGATTTTATCTTACAATTTGAACAAATCTTTTTTTTTTTTATTTTCCTTTTAATAGCATAAGACAGTAGATATGTAGAAAAAAGTCATGGGAAAGAAAGCAAGAGAAGTTGTGGATGCCCCATCCCTGGAAATGTTCAAGTCCAAGTTGGAAGGGGCTTTGAGCAACCTGGTCCTGTGAATGGTGTCCCTGCCCAGGGCAGGGGATTGGAACTGGATGGTCTTTAAGATCCCTTCCTACCCAAACTAGGGTTCCATGAAAACAAAAAAAGAGGAGAATTACAGGGAGGCAGATGGACATTGCCTGGCAAAGCCCTCTTATACTGCAGTAGAAGTGTTTATGTGACAAGCAGACTTTGAAGGGTTTATCTGGACCATGATCTGAAGTCAGGGGGTGTCGAAAACCCCATTGGAACCAGCAGGAAGTTGTCCATTGATTTCAACTATGGATGAACCCTAAATCGAACCTGCTTCAAAACATGAATAGAGAGAAAAAGGTACCCATAAATATTTCCAGACTTGAAATCCATCCTGTAGTTCACATGTAGAAACTTTGAGTGTATTTCATTCATGCTGAATCCTTTTGCATGTTATGGTATGAACAACAGCTAAACCTCTCCTCCTTCTTCCTGAGAACAGACATTTTCCTGCAATTCTAGTACATCCTTTGTCATTTGACATTATTTCAGGTGACTTCTCTGCTATTCAATCATGCAAGATAACCAGGAAGATAAATGCTTTTGGGGACAGCAAAGAACAATACAGCACTATTTTAATGTGTCCTGGGCTTCTCTCTTCTTCTTTCTCGTTTTTTTGGTGGTGTTTTTTTTTCTAATTTTAATTCCCCCCTTTAAAGTTTACTTGACAACAGCATTTATTTAATGTTGCAGTTGCTACAGGTTAACACTATTGTTTTATCAGGGAACATTTATCTTCGGGAAGAAACTTATCCAAATACAGGCCATATCTTATCCAAGGGCAAATAGAAAGGGGAACATTTCCAGAGGGTAATGTTAATGTTCCTAATGCTATAAAAATAAATGAAATCTGATTAACACTACTATGAAGAAGTAAGTCATAGCTTGTATATAAAATATAGTTTCCTTGATTTGGAGCATTATTTTTGGCAGTTTAAGGCAGTGCATTAAAAGATGTGATGGCACTAAAAACATGAAAAATATCTTAGTGCTTTGGCATTATAAATAGAGCTTGAAATCTATAAAACTGGAGAGCTTTTAAAGTCAGCTTTTCTCCAGTGGGAAGGAAGTAACAAATAGCACATCTTTCTTAGATTTCTGACATGGAAAGTTACACTTGTACTGTGGGGAAAATAGGTTTGTATGGAAATAGGAACTTGATTCATTCATTTGCCTCCTCCAAATGCTGCTAGATTTTAGAGCAGTCTCTGAAACACTCCAAGATGTTTGTTTTTTGGGGTTTTTTTTTTTTTTCAGTTATGTTACTTCATGGAATTTCTGAGTGGAGTGATAAGAACTGAGCAGCAGTGCACATACTCTTCAGCTTCCTCATCTCTGCAGAGAGCAGAATATCCAAAGGTGAACATTCAGACCTGCCAGGTCTGATTTAACCTCTTGTTAAATCAGGTGAACAATCTAACCAGAGACAAAAATCTAGGATGTGCAGTCAGCCAGGGACAGCAGGTCTGTCAGGAGAATTGCCACCTTGGTAGCAGATCCCAATGGCTGTTATCATCCTGCTGACTGAAGAATGGCAGGACAAAGGAGGATAAAAGTTATAGAAGATTGTGCTCAAGCACTCATTTTCTGGAGACTTCAGGTTATTTTACCTCTCTACCAGAGAGGTAAAAACTAGCACTGACCAACCAAAGTAACAACCAAAGCAATGTCCAGGATGGCAAGTGATTTGATCTGCTAGTGATCTACTACTAATCTCCCAATTTTATCCATCATAATTAAATTTCAGAAAGGAAAAGAACTCGTATATCCAAAACACTGAATAACAGCCATCACCAAGAATGAACAAAAACAATAATTCTTCTTCAGAACACCAAGATCACATTTCTTGCCTTCTTGTCTTGCCCTCTCTTTTACAACACACTAATGGGGAGAAAAAGCAAGAGGACTTGAGACATGTGCACACCTCCAGGGTGTTGATCTCACTGGCATCACAGAGGCATGGTGGAGTGTTGGAATGGAAGGATGCAGGCTCTTTAGGAAGGATGGGCAGGTGAGATGAGGAGGAGGGGTTGTTGTCAGTGACCAGCTGGAGTGTGTGGAGCTCCACCTGCGATAGATGAGGAGCCAAACAAGAGCTTATGGGAGGGGAGGGACTTGGAAACCAGATCATCATTAAAATTTCTGGACATCAGCAGCTTCCAGGGCTATCTGAAAGAAATTTCATCAGGCACAAAACTGAAATTTTGGTGTCAGATCCAGGTGCAGTTTTTATATTCAGACAAACTAAGGTGACTTTTGCTTGAAATAAGCTGGGAGCTTCTCCACTTCTGAGCTGGCAGCATAAAAGAAATTTGATCCTTCTAGTGCATCTTGCTGTTAGTCGATAATCATTAGTATGAAACCTAGGAGGAATTAAACAGGAATAAATAAAACATTCCTGTTGTATCCTGTAATATCAATTTCAGGGTACAACATTTTGAGGTAAGCTGGGTGGGATCTCAAAGTTCTCTACTAAGGAGATTTGTGTTGTGATTGATTTAAATTTTGTAAACACAAAAGAATCCTCTCCTTTTCTGTTCCCTGAGGCAAATAAATTAATGGGCCAGATTCTGCTCTGGTTTTTATATCCCATAACCAGTCCTGTGGTAACTGTTGTAGAATTAAAAAGGATTAAAGATTTTTGGCTGTTGGCTGTTCTGACACTTATGCGAAGAGAAGATGGGCACGGACACAGGGATCTGGCCAAGAAGTCAGTACCTGCTTTGGATCTGGGTTGTAGGTGTTACAAACAGGAAGCTTCCTTAAACACCTGAATTTCCTATATGCCCATCACAAAGAAATGAGGTGCTTTGCAAACCTTCAGAGGCTTTCTACATTCAGATACAGGGCTCTTAAGGATTTTAAGAACTTAAAACAGGTAAATGAGATCTGACTTTGAAATCTGACTTCAGGGGTTTGTATCTCGCCACATTGTACAGAGGAATATTGTTGTAAACATCAAAACTGTCAATATTCCCAAAATATACAGTGAGGAAGACTGTGTCCAACACTGCATGAGCATCTGCAGACTGAAAGTGGAAAGGTACATTTTCAAATCAGAATTACAAGTGCAGGAGATTCTGGTTTTCTGCAGAAGTGTTGAAGTTTCTCTGAAATTCATGTAATCATCAAAATTAGAAAAGATGGATTTTTCACTTGCAAGTGTCACTTAAAGGAAAATTTAATTTCCATGCAAATATATGCCTGATCTCAGAAAAGGCTGGAATTGAAAATAAAGATTTTCCTTCTTCAGTTGCCTGGTGTACAGGAAACATTTGCAGTGACAGAAAATTTACCTTCAACTCCCTGCTCTGTGTATGCAGGCCAGAATGCAGGTATTCTGGGTGTCCTATCCAGTAGGTCATTGGTTTTACATCAAAACAACTGCTGTGGACTTTCAGAGAAAATTCACATTTTTTGTTGACATAAACCCTTTGAGGCAATATGAAAAAAAGAAATCAAATGAGTTAAGGACTTCGTTCTGTTTTATTTGTTTTTTTCTCCCTATGTCTCTATATTACAATGATAAAATTATGCAATACTCCCTTCATGAACACATCTTGAGTACAATATAAAATCTTTATATTGAAGATTTTATAGCTTAGACAGGAATTACATCAATTTGTTTATAGAAATGGGAATAATTTTAGCAGTATAAGGTATCTTTACATGGCAGCCCATTGCTTTAAGGATCACAGTTTAATTGATGTTAATTGAGAAACAGTTATTTCCCTGTGAAAAGAGGAAAAGCCACCTACTCTCTAAGGAAGATATATTGCTTCATCTTTATTTATTGCATTCATATGCTCTTTGGCACATTGTGGGGCTCCAGAATTCAGCTGAATTAAACTTGCAAGACTGTGGGTCAACACTGAAATTCTTGGCTCCAGCTGAATTTTAACAGTGCTGTGAGCCAGTGGCAGACACAGCCTTAATCTGAATAGGTGAGGTTCTGATGTTGCAGGTCTGCAGCTGGAATCGTTTGAAACATAAAACACAGGGAGGACACTCCCACTTGTGGAAAAAGGCTGGAGTCTCCCCAGTAAATCCACACAAGTATTCAACTGCAGTGAGGAGAAGGAAAGATATGAACAGAGCAAAGGGGAAAGTTTCAAAAACTGACATTCTGAACATTTTGAGGAAAGACTGGCTTTTGTTTCACATCCGTCCCTGTTGCCACAAAGTACACAAGACAAATTGTTTTCAGAAAAGGGAGAGATCCAGGGCCATGTAATTTCCCACCACTTAATTCATTTACTTAATTAAGAATTAATATCTTCATATTTCCATTATGTCAAATTTCCAAGTTAGAAAAGCCTGTGAGATTTTGCTATTAAGTTTGTCCATACTTCAACATTTACATTTGCATCTCTTTTTCTGGTACATTATTCATTAGCTTATTTATCTATCTTTTTAATTTTTATGCCCATCTGCTTAATTATCTTCTTAGAGAGATTATCAATGCCTTCCATTTTCTTTGATGTCAATTTGAAAAGGGACAATGAGCTTAGAGACAACCATCATTTCAGCCATTTTGATGACATGCCTTGTCCTTTGACCAGCTTGGCAATCATCTGACCCCCCTCCTGACCTTTGCATAATTACCTATCCAATTTCCTTATCACCATTCTCCCTTTCAGTTCCTAAAAGCAATATAGCTGTGGTCACTGTCAAAGTCACGGTGACCTTGTCAGGAATCTTTCTATTGCCCTAATGAGATAACCAATTAATCACTTATTCCTTTATCTCAATCTCAAGTAATTTCTAAAACTCCTGTTATGTCTTCTTTTTTGTTTTGACTAAATGTTAATTAACTTGGCCAACTTTACCTCTTTTGCATTCACACTTAAAACAATAAAATATATCTGAATGGATTTATTCCTACAT
Source organism: Ploceus nigricollis (assembly GCA_013399945.1). Lineage (NCBI taxonomy): Eukaryota > Metazoa > Chordata > Aves > Passeriformes > Ploceidae > Ploceus > Ploceus nigricollis. The sequence goes on from VXBC01010540.1 coordinate 526,414, forward strand.
TTCCTCCTACTGTTCAGAAAGATCAGTTACTTTCCAGATTAATTTTCTTCTTCTCCTATGTACTCCTTAAATAAGCACAAAGTCTCAGGAAATTTTGTGGAAGTAAATTTTGTGAAGCTAGTCCACAAATAATTCACAATAATAAATATCAAAGATGTTTTCTGAAAAAAATATTCTTCAGCCTGCTTTCAAGCTAAAGTTGGAGGATATTCTACCTGCCTTCCCTGCTGATTTCCTAAGTCTTTCAAAAACTCCAGGAGAAACAGATAGACCACTCCTGGTCTTCACTAAAGAAAACGATAATGATCAAAAAAGAAAATTTGCCCTGTCACTCTCCTTCCTTTTTATAACCCCTGTTAAGGTACTGGAAAACCAGAGTGATGCCTCCCCAAAGCCTTCTCAATGCTCAACAGCCCCAGCCCTCTAAGCTTGTGTTCCAGCCATAAATAGACTAAAATAAATATAAAATAAAATAAAATAAAATAAAATAAAATAAAATAAAATAAAATAAAATAAAATAAAATAAAATAAAATAAAATAAAATGTCACATCCATACAAATGCAACAGAGTGGGTTAGGGAGACCTTCATGCCAAAACAATCCCAGCTGTTGCTGTGATTCCAGGGGTAACTTGTGAGGAGCCAGCTCAGGTGTATGCAGGCACAGGATATGCATTCCTCAGGAAAAGTTGAATCAAGGCTGAGAGCTTGTTGTTAGGGATATCAGGCAAGCTGGCTTTCAGAGAAAAGACACTCATGGAAAGGAATATCTTCCAGGAGATGTCAGGTGAGACAGGCATTCCATACTCTTTTCATCTGAGTCCCAGAAAAGTTATTACAATAAAAAAAACTGAAGTGAAACCTTTTGATAGATATAGAGATAAATTTGAGGTCAAAAAGGACTATTCTGATTCTTTACTCTGATCTATGAATAGCAGTGTTGTGGGCTCTTTACTATACCCCCATAAGACTCTTTGCCATCCCAGAAAAGGCAGAAAAGTCTCATCAACAAAATTTCTCTGCGGCAAGTACTCTTAATTTTGCCATGAATCTCTCCAAAACTGCACATAAACAAAGTCAGCAGATGTTAAATGTATGATCAATAGGAAAAGGCTGTAACTGAACAGCATTCATCTCTCCTTCAAAACTGACATATTCGTGGAGGGAAACAGTGCCAAAACAAATACAAGCAAAGCAATAGCCTGGAAATACTTTAAACATATTATTTGAATTCTCAGAAGTATCATTTTTAACTTAAAGTAAACATTGGCATGCAAACCTAACAGTCTGCGTAATCCAGTCTTGAAGTGTAACTTTATTTGTTATGGGGATTTGCTCAAGGAAAGGGGGAGGGAGGGCGAGGTGGGAAAATAAAATAAAAACACCCCTCTTTCCAAAAAAAAATCTCCTCCTACTACAAAGGGGAACCGGTTGTTTCTGCAGTGCTGCAGACATTTCACAAGGTCATGGAAGAGGCTGTTTCAAGCTGCTTTGGCAATTTGGGAGGGAGCAGGGATTGAATTGTTTTGCACTTGGATGTTCTCTTGGCACACCGGGATGGGGAGCCTTTGTCACTGTTTTAATAGGAGTCAGAGGCTGGGATGTGCCAGCCAGATTCCCACCCTCAGGAGCACAGGAGCTGGGTTCTGTGGGATTACTCTTATGTGAGGAGGAAGGGCCACGACCCTCCTTCTTTGGGAGCCTCTGGTGCCATGCTGCGGCCCACCGGCTTTTCCTGAAATACTGCCGGCTTCTGGCAATCTCCAAATAAAGTCTTCAATTAACAGAGAAACAAAAGCCTCTGAGGACTCTAGCCAGGATGTGCTATTAAATGGGAGATGTTGCAGGCACCTTTTCCAGCTGAGAGAGAAATGAGGAGAAACGTACTCAAAATATTTTAACAAGAGAAAACTGGCAGAACAGCCTTCCCTTGCTCGGGATCAATTTTATGCACTAGGGGAAAAATCAGAAACCTTTATGCAATAATAGAGCCATTAAGGTAGGAAAAGACCCCTCAGATCAAGGAGTCCAACCACTAGCCCAAGACTGTCTAGTCCACCACTAAGCTGCTGTGTCCCTAAGTGCCACATCTACCCACTTTTCAAATACCTCCAGAGCTGGTGACTCAATTTTCCTGGTCAGACTGTTCCAAGGTTTGACAACTCTTTCCATGAAGAATTTTTTTCCTAATATTCGGTCTAAATCTTGCCTGACATAGCTTGAGGCTGTTTATGATTTTTTCCCATCTGCATACTAGCCAATAATCTGAATTAACTAATAAAGTGGATGAGTCTACTTAGCTTTATATGCATTAATTCTTCATCTCAGTGAAGTTATCTGACTTTCAAGACTCAATCTTCCTTGATCATACTTTGCTTTGACTGTATCATCTTCACTGCAAAACTAAAACTTGGTTTTATTATTAATTTAATGTTGTGGCTATTGGTATACTCTCGTAAACCATTTATACTCACTACCCAAAAAATAGAGGTTTCACTTTATATATCTAAGATTGAAATGCTTAATTGAAGCTTATTATGTAGATTATGTCTCTGGACAGAGAACTGGAGACAAAATAAGAACAAATTCATTCTGTCCTGAGGTATTTTAATAAAAAGAGAGGCAGCCACTGCTTAAGGACTGGTTGGGCTTCAGTCAGCAGATGGTGGCAATTGCACTGTGCGTCACTTCTCTTCTATATTCTCTTATAATCAATGTTATTTCCCCTCCCTTTTCTGTTGTGTTATCTCAACCCACGAGTTTTACCCTTTTTCCAATTCTCTCCCCCATCCCACAAAGGGGGAGTGAGTGAGTTCTGTGGTGTTCAGCTGCCTGCTGGCTTAAACCACAACACTGCTCCATACAGAAAATCAAGGGGAATTTGTCTCCAATTAATATTAAATAATTAAATATTCATAGGAACAAAGAGACGAACTGGTTAAGTAGTAAATGCTTTTGTATAGATCACATGCAAGATCGTATTTTAAATCTCTGCCCTAATGACTGTTTAATTATTTATAGAAAATAGAAGCACTTCAATGGCAAGTTCAGAGAGGCACCTCCCTCCATACTGCCACTGTCACAGGAACTCAGCCAGTTCCCTGTTTTTGTGGTTCTTATCTGGACTGTGGAAATATGAGGCTGAGTTCTAGATCTCACAAGAAGAGGACTTGAAGTTAGATTCTTTCCATTCTTGGTGAGTCCCAGAAGGTGTCACACATGTGCAGATGGACATTGACATTTTTCCTCCAAATTTCAAAACAATTGTCCCAAGGTAGAACAGAAAAGAGGGTGTGGGGGGAAAATCAAAACCAAAAATGAAACTTATATCCAGTGTTTTCAAATCTTGGCAGCTCCTGGTTTCAGTTTTCACATGAGATCCTCACCACTACTTTCGAACAGCAACATATTGTCATAAGGTGAATGCAGCCTCACAAACTGCTGAGTGACCAGAAGCATTTGCTATGATTAAAAGAATATTACAGAAAATTATTTAAAGAAAAGGGGAAAAATATTTTATATCCCACCCATTCTCCTCTTCCCCACTTTCTTAAAAAAAAAAAGAATTAGAGGAGAAGAAAAGAAAAACTCAGCCTAAGTGAAAGCCAACTCACCTCAGGAAAATAATTTGGCATCAGCCTTTATCAACAGCTGCACTTCACTGCAGCACCTGTGTGTATCATTGCAAGTGATGAATGACTGGAGAGGCTGTTTTGTGTTAGTGAAACACGTTGTGGCAAAGCTTGTATTTATATTTACAGGATAAGCTTGAGCTGGACCTGTCTTATGAGAGAGACTCAGATCGTGGTGGTAAAGGTGGGATGTATGGGCTGTGTAGATGTTATTAAACACAGGAATGCCTCCAGATTTTAAGGTCTGAGTAGATACATTGGCCATGTCCCAACTTGGTGTTAGGGTGAGACTGTCTGCACCCTATCCCAAAGTTCTGGCTTCATTGAACACAATGATTTTGATAAACAGTCAAGTGTGGGGGTCTATGCGAAAAAAACGGGAAAATATACGGGAAATAATAACCTCACTGGATAGGACAAACTTCTGTAGAATCAAAAGTAATCATGTTGTTTGATAGAAATTTAAAAATAACTTCAGGAAAGATAAGGTGGGGAGTGGAAAAGGAACTGAAAGGAAAAAGTAAAGTAAATCATCTTATTATTGTATTTCAAAATGGTATTTTCACAAAGGGATTAACTTGCATCAGGGAAGAATCTTAAAAGGAGGATAAATAATAAACAAGCCAAACAAAAGGCATTGGACAAAACACTTGTCCACTAAAACTATAGAATTGTTTCACGCACAGAAAGAAAAGAAATTATTTTGGATTAATCCAAGCTGAAAGTACTTTTTCTGGAGATTTTTGTTTTTCTCATTAAATTGAAAGCTCTTCGTATTTGTACTGCTTTGAGATATTTATTTCCAGAAGCTTACTTCAAATCCCATTGAGATCAGCAAAAGACTATCAGGTGACATTAGTTATTGTTCATTTGAAGTCCATGAGATTAAACCTTTTCTTTTTTTTTCTGTAACTTTGTGAAAGTTCTGTGCTGTCAAAGCCAGAGAATCTTCTGCATCTGGTTCTTCTTTTTCTTTTCTTTATTGCATTTTGGAGAGATTATAGATGTTAATAATTTCAAATGACTTACAAAAAACAAGACAAAACACACAAAAGCTTTCTTCTCTTCTCTCAGTAATACTTATTTTTGGGGATATATTTGACTTAACATTATCATAATGCTGGAATTACGGATTCTTGGCTGATGGAAATTGCAAAAATCTAATTGATGGATCAACAACATTTAATGCTCTTAACAGTCTACTTCACCATTTCTTCCAAGTCAGATTGTCATAGAACACAGACCAGGCTGCAACAGGACTGAGTAATATTTACTTATCTAATGTGCATTGATTCCAAGATACAGGAATGAATTTGCTGTCCATCAGTTCTGTTACCCAAGCTTTTCCACAAACACCAATATTTAGATTTTTTTTTTTTTGTAATGTTTCCATCAGCATTTTTGGTGGAAATAATGTGATCACTTATTAACAGGTATTTATTTTTATTTTTCTACTTATTGATGAGGGTTTCAGTTGGTAAATATTGTTCATCAGTACAGGATAATGCATTCATAATAATTTGTTTTTCTCAATTCTGGACTATTATTTAAAATTATCTTATATGTTGTCAATTACCAATAAAAAATTCCTGAAATCTAAAATCCAGCAGGAATTGCAATTTTTGACATGCACTAAGCTATCCCAAACACATCTTGACCTCCACTTATCCTCCAATTTACTCAGCTGAGTGCTTCAAATGCTCAACTGAGTTTGTCATACTTAAAATCTTATGCATATATGGACATCTTTTTCTGTCATTAGAATTGTTTCTCCAACTTTCTCTTTATATGTTAACATACACACACACAAACAAGTATTTTAACTTGAAGGTTAATGAAGTTCTTTTAAATAAGGAATAAATTTCTTTTTCTGAAAAACTCCCTGGCAAAAAATACATTTTGAGCTGATCAAAATTTGATGTTTAGACTCTCTTTTACACTGCATATTTACACTATACATCTTGACAAGAAATTACAAATTAAAATTTTAAAAAATGAGAAATCTTTTATTCAGGAATTATAAAATTCAATTGTTTATATTTACAGAAAAACACTTAATTTAAAAATTAATTTCTAATGAATGTTGCTCTAGTCTATAAATCAATTTTGATGATGAAGTTCTCCTGATGGAGTTACTGTTATCAAACAGTTGAATCCCAAGACCTAATTTTTGTCATTGTAATTTAAGTTTATATTTGAAAAATAAAATAGAATATATTATTACTAATAATGGAGATTATACTATTATTTTTACAAATGATCTTTCATTTTGTCCATTTTTCAAGGTAATCCTTGTGTTACACAAATAATTCCTTAGGAGGATGAGATAAATTTGCCTAATTACTACAGGTGTGATATTCACAAATGAAGTGATTGCTTTAAAACAAGTCTGATACCTGCCATTGGTGTCAAGGGAATTATCTATTTGCCTGGATCTAATTATGTTGAAGGGAATCTCAAGTGCAATTAGCTGTTTCTCCCTCCTTCGTACAACAAGAGAAAATTAGCTGCTTAATTAATAATGAATGCTTCTCGATTTTACCAATGAAAACCAAAAGTGTGTGTTGGTGCTTTAAATAATTGTGATATTTCAGGTTTGGTGTAAGTTTGTTTGCTTGCAGCATGCTGTATTTGCTTTTATTAAAAATCTGTGTGCAGTACTTGAGAGGGAGATCATCTTCCCCAAGCATGAGCAATTTAGTCCAAGCCACTCATCAGACACGGTCTTTGGGATTCAGGGAAGACAGGAAGGGATGCACCAGGTCAGTGGCTTCTGTACTCTGCTTACAGGACACACATGGAATAATACTTGAGTTAGTGGTGAATTAAATAGGCTTGAGACCAATTTGGATACACTGCTTTCAGAATCTGAACTTGAGTTTTAGCTAATTATGGTAGTTCTGCCGACTCAGACCTGAGGGATCAATGTGTTCCCCAGCACTTCAGTATCTGAGCACCTTCTGTGGGCCAGACCACGGGTCAGCAGGGCTGTGATTTCTGCTTTATTGCAGGTGAGCTCAGAAATTGGAATTCACATGACACAAACCATGTCAAACCTTCTCTGGAAAAGAGTGAAACTTGGCAAGACTGATTTGCACATGGAAGAGCAGTAGAGATATAGAAGGAACCTCTCAACTCTTTTTCTGTGACTTTTTTGAAATGGCTGTTCACAACAACTCCCTGAGAAAGTAGACAAAGCTAATATAATTTTGTCCAAAATAAACTCTATTTTTGAGCACCAGTTTTACAGGATTTTCCTCCTGTGTGTTCTTCCTTGGGACTGATAATGATCTGCCACAGCCCATTTCTGTCCATCACCTAAAGAGTTTTCTCTATTTCTCTGTATGTGCTTTCTCAGAGTGATTCTCTGAAATGTACACATTTATGCATTATTACCTTATACTTTGCAATTATTAACCTTTCTTGTCTTACACTGGAAATTTGCTTTGTTTTCAAGCTGTGATACCAAGTCTTCCTGTCACCTTTTAAATAAAAATCATGACATTTGCCTCCTGCAGCATCACCACTTTGCAATCTCACATAACAGAACTTTCACAGGGCTGTTCTTGAGGAGGTAAAAGTCTCTTGTGGTTGGTTGCAGGGTTCTCAGCCATGATTATCCATATATTCTTTTATCCATCTTTTTTGGTTTTGCTTTGGTTATTTTTTTGTCTTAAACATGTCCAGGATTTACCAAACTCATACAGATTTAACATATTTGTCTCTGACTTTAGTTATGTGTCTCTCACTGCTGCAATAATTATTTAAAACAAGAACATATCACTATCTGATACAATTACCAGATCTTTTAATGAAACCAAATTTCTATAAAATAAATAGAAGAATCAAATGCAAAAACCAATCTTGCTATATATATAGATACATAGATATATGGTATATATCATGTAAATATTTTCCTGTTACAATTTTTCTCTTCTGCTTCATGTGCTTCATCCTTGCTCCAATCCCTTTTGTATAAATTTTGGATTTGTTTCACTCTGTATTCCTCTCTCTCTGTTCTCTTACTTATTCCATTCTTAATGATCAAACTATGTTCAACTTTAGGTATATATACCTTTATGGTATATATATCCTTTTTTTATATATATATAATTTATGGCTTCATCAGATTTTGAAGAAGACAAAACAAGGTTCTTTGCTATTATTACAATACCCTTACTTTACTGCTTCTTTTAAGGATGTTTGCTATATCACATAAACATTAATCTATTTTTATTTTACTTTATAAGCACATCTTCTATCAAGGCTCTTTTCTTATCCATGAGGCAAACTGCAAATAGGTACAACTCAAGATGGTAAAACAAGTCAATGTTCTTTGGGACACTGTAGCTGGTTACAGAAAACTTTTTTAAAATCCTCCATACCCTGGAGGTAGAATTTGTCAAGATGCTCACATAATTGAAATTTTCTATGGCTGTTAAGAACGAAGAGAATAGCAGTTCTTCCCTCAAAATGAAATCTCACTGCCAGATTTGTATGACATTTCATGATCCAAGCTTAATTTGTTATACATTGTTCCCAGAAGGTGAGATGAGATTACATGGAGCCATACATTAGTTAGAAGATTTATTTTACACTTACCCACTCAAAGTTCCTTTCTAGTTATTCAAGCAGAATAGAGCGATCTTGATTAGTTAATCTCTCTACATCAGCGTTTTTTCCACAGAGCACTTCACAGAAATGTTTCAAAATTTCACAATTAAAAAAGCAATTAAAAAGGATTATCAAAATCAAAGTTGATCTTTAATTACTGCCTATATCTAGATCTTTATTCCATGATATACCAGATAAAATACTCTTAAAAATGCTTTGTTAATAGCTTTTTATTACCGAGAACATAGGAAATTTCAGTCTTTTGAGGCACGGCCCTTTTTAGATCAACTTCATTTTCAGGTTGTCATCTAAAACTTTATTTCCATCAATCTTGTCTTGCTCTAGCTGCGTAAGGCATTCCTTTATCTTCTGCCCACTGAGAACTGGCCACCTTGCAATCACTTGGGGAGTGTGGTCAAAGTACTGCTGTAATTTCTCCAGTGAAAAATTGCTTTCTATCTCCACCTTAGTGAGCAAATCTCTGCGTCTGTTCAGTCAGGTCTGCCTCTGTGAATGCAATCAATTTTTGGACATTTAGACTTCTAGAAATATTCAGGGAAATATTCAACTGCTCTTTTTCCTCTGACCAGTGCTGGCATGATGGTTTGCTGATAATCTTTGCAGTTTTACAGTTCTTACTGAAAAATAGCTGCTGTTGAGCAGAAGCAATAGTAGAATTGCAAAGGTTCTCCAAAGATGATTTCAGCTTGACTAGCTGTAGCATTCAAATGAAAGGAAGGAAGAGAATTGAAAATTCTGGTACTCAGGACAGCTCTGTGTTTGAACATATTTAAGAATATTCTGAATAAGAAAGGAAGGATTTTTTTTAAAACTGAAAAAAAAATATTAAAAAGAAGAGCATATATATAAATACAGACATCACTGGATTGAAAATCTCACCATAGTGAAATTCCTGCTTGGTTCAATCAACATTTTTTTTTCTTGCTAAAGTCAGATTGCTAGTGAATTGTGGCTTCTCAAAAAGGACCCCATTTCACATAGTTTTAATGTGAAAAACAGTGAGGATGAGGCTCAGGTCTCCAAATTTCAGCGATATGAAAACTGCATTCTTTCTAATCAAGTCACCTAAGGCTTGACTCATACACCTCACACTGTTGAGAGTCACCTGAGGTGTGCTTGGAATCCAGTATCTATTTGGTCTCCAGTTGCTTCTCCAAGAGGAATCTTTTCCAACCTCATGTGAATACCTCAGATTTATAGGGGGGCTTTCAAACAGTAAGGAACACTTTCTTCAAGCAACCTGAAAGCAGACTTGGTTTCCAAAATGTGGCACCAAAGATGCAAAATTATGAGTAATTTTATTTAATTTGGGTGTCTTAATCTACATGTCAGAGCCTCCAAATTTTAGATTTCTATAAATAGGTGTCTGGATTTGAGTTGGAGTTTGAGGTCAGCAAAGAGTGTGATAAATGCCAGGAAAAACAACAAAATGAGGTCAGCATATAAAAATAAGGATTTATATATATATATAACAAAAGTTTTCTGAAGTTCTTCATGGTAAAAAGGACAAAGAAAACAATAATTCTCAAATCCCCTCCTCCCATGTTGAGACACCAGAGAAGCCCCTGAATCATTACATTATACTACATCCTACTATATAGAAGATCAAAAATTTAACTTTTGCCCTTCTGCCCTTAGAGTTTGTGGGACCCTAAACCCAACTTGTTTGGACTAGTGCAAATTGATATATCAAAATCAATATATCCCTTGTTGGCCTCTTTAACTCCATCTGAACTCCTTCAGGTCCCAACCACACTGAGCCCCTAAAAAGACACTGAAAGCACAAGGCAATCAAATCTCAGGGCCAGGTGAGGCTTTTCTGAAGTGACAGCTGAGTGAGGACCTTGTCAAAGAACTTTATTAAAGTCACTCTCCTCTCCAGCACAAGAATTAGGCCATCAGGCAGTGTTTTCAGATTCTCCCTCACATGGGAATTTTATGCTGCAGTAAGACATGAAATCCCAACGTTCTCAAAATCTTTCCTTTTTAATATCTGGATTCTTTCCTAATTATTTTCAGATTAATTCCCAGCTAATACATACGGATGAAATTTGTTGCATGACCTATAACCCTAAGCATGCTGTAATTCTGTTACCAATCTCCTGATTTCATGGGGGGCTTAACAAGCCCCATATGTGACGCAGTGTGTTCCTGTGCATTACTGTGGCCTAAGGATCCAGGGAATCCCTGGCACTATCCTTCCTTGCCACACCATCAGCTGCTGCACAATGGCAGCACCGAGGTCTGATGAAATGATTTTTTTCAATGTCTATGTCCTCAAGGCTGAAAAGGACTCTCAGGCACCCCAACAGTGCGACTGTGCTAACCAGTGTGAGATTTGGTTTGTTTGCCTCTGGTTGGTGCCTCTCCTCAGGTGATGAACAAGGTAAATGCCATTGTCCCCCAACCCTTGTGACTATACACGTGCTGTTCAACTCAGACACAGCTAACCATGGATGCAAGAGCAACAAAATTCCATGAACTGTGTTAAAAAGATTCACACTGAAAGAGAATTCCTGAGGGTACTTTGGAAGGACAAGCTGGCTCAGGCCTGAGAGAGGAATTGTTAATAGTACTAATGAAGTCATCAGCATACAATATCATATCAATTCAAAAGGTAGAAAGGATTTGGCATCTTAGCAGCCAAGTCAGAAAAGAGGCCAGCATTCAGAGATGAACTCTCTGCTGATCCAAGTGCCTCCCTGGACACACATCCCTTGACCCCAAGCCCAGAGACATCCATAGGAGTATTTCTACCAGCTTCAGTGAGATATTTGGATTGCATCTGATGGGCATGGCACATTTCTTGCTGCTGGAAGAAAGTTTTATTTCATGCAATAGAAATGGTTGTTAAATCACAGGCTGTTCCCCCTCTGAATCATAACAGAATCATAAAGTGGCTTGGGTTGGAAGGGACCTTAAAGACCATCTAGTCCAGCCCCCTGCATGGGTGGGAGTGCCACCCACTAGACAAGATTAAAGTGTTCCTCAGCCCTATCCTGGACCTGTTCCCTCCTTCAGGAAGGACTCCATTTTCCACTCTTGCTTCAGAGAAGTTGTTGCCCCTTTTCTCCTTCTCTGTTTGCCATACATTCTCCTCCTAATCTCCTGTCCCTGACACCAACCCATAAAACCTTGCAACACTAACTATGCTATTAATCCTTTCTTAAACCTATACATGAAATGGCTCTTATAAACCACTATGGATCTCGTGTATTGTCTGAAAATGAGCTTCAAATCTAAAGGTTTTCAGGCCTGTGGGGGAGAAAACCCATTACATGTGATAGCTCTCTGCAAATGTGGGCAATTACAGATAGAAAAATCCTCCCTACCACCGCTGAAACTCTCTGTGATCAGCTGCATTCACAATTGCAACCTATGGACTGTAGGACTGAAAAGGCT